>JAODAL010038226.1:0-39461 GCA_025379985.1 Phyllomedusa bahiana
GTTTAAATTTTTTTGCACCCCTTTATCACCTTGGGTGAAATAAATTGCGTTTTAAAAATTTCGTAGATCTGCGTCAATGAACAGACTGGGCGCAAAAATCAAAAAAAACTAACTGTTTTTGTTTTTTTATAATAACGGTTTTTTTTTTTTGCACCTTTTAAATTTACCTGTGGTAAATAGAATTTCGTTTTAAGATTTACTAGATCTGCTCAAAAAAACATACTGGGTCGCAAAAATCAAAAAAACCGTAACTGAAAAGTTTATAAAATAAACCCCTTTTTTTGCACCTTTCAATTCCCTGTGGTGAATATAGAATTGCTGTTTTTAAAATTTACGTAAAGGGCGTCAATGACATACTGGGTGGCAAAAGTCAAAAAAAACCGTAACGGGTTTATTTTTGATAAATAAACTTATTTTTTGCACCTTCAATTCACCTTGGGAATATAGAATTGCTTTTTTTAAGATTACGTAAGCTGCGTCAAGAACAGTACTGGGTGCGCAAAAGTCAAAAAACTATCTGTTTGTTTTTTATAATACACGGATTTTTTTCACCTTTTATTCACCTTGGTGAAAAAAGAATTGCTTTTTAAGATTACGTAGATTCTGCGCAAGAACAGACTGTGCGCAAAAGCAAAAAACACGTAACTGTTAGTTTTGAATATAAACGGTATTTTTTGCACCTTTCAATTTTACCGTTGAATTAAAATGCTGTTTTAAATTTACTAAAGCTGCGCAAGAACAGTACTGGGTGCGCAAAAGTCAAAAACCGTAACTGTTATGTTTTTTATAAATAAACTGTATTTTTTGCACCTTTCAATTTACCTGTGGGAAATAAAAAAGCTTTTTTAAAAATTTACTAGAGCCCGCGTCAATGAACAGTACTGGGTCGCAAAGTCAAAAAACAAATAACTGTTTGTTTTGAAAATAAACGGGATTTTTTTTCACCTTTTAATTCACTTTTGGGAATAAGAATTGCTGTTTTAAATTTACTAGATGCTGCGTCAATAACTCGGGCGCAAAGTCAAAAAACACTAACTGTATGTTTTCGTACGATACACTAATTTTGCAAAAAACAACCTTGCTTAGTGCGACAACAAATTGCGGAATGTAATTTTAAGTGCAAGTTGAAATTAAACATCACAGTGTAATGGGAAAATTGAACACCTATCTGAAAAGTATACTGATAATAAAAGTGGAGTTTTGCAGATACCAAAGAGACCTGCAGTTACTAGAAATGATTTTTATCCAATATAAGTTCAGACTGCCCAATATCCAGGAAACACTTCAATAGCAAAACTTTTAATAATAAAGATATTCACTACATTATCTACACTAAGTCTTGGTGAACTTTATCCAATGTTCTTTAATAGATAGGAGCATGTCTGTGTTCGCCCGCGGGGCCCCCCCCCGCGCTCCCTCCTCGTGACTTTACACACCGGTAGAAAATGACGCTTTAAAATTCTCTAGCTAACTACATAAAATCTTCATAATCCTAATATACTTAAAATTGGAAGGATCACAGCGTAATAGCAGAGTTTTCTCTGTGCAGAATAGACTAAAGGTCGCTGAGCTGTGTGGCCACTGGCAGAGTCGCACGTCCTATTCCCAAAAGAGACGCCTGAGAGACACTGAGGCAGAAACAGGAAACCGTTCTATGTAAAACGAGGTTCATGTGGATTTTTTTTTTTCCAGCCAATCGCAACCATACACATCCCAGTCATGACCGACGCCACAACATCTCACCCTGCTCTATTCTATAATCCTGATTTTGCTGGCCGCCAAAATTACAGGAAGCGCCGAAAAAGGCGCGATCTTAATAGATGATGCTCAGATTTAACCTTATTATCGCATGAATCTGGGAAAAAAACCGATCACTATAAAAACTTTGGCCGATTTCAACTTTGTCGATAAAAAACGCTACAACACTAGGTCCTGGCCAGCGCCACTATATACGAGGATGAACAATTTGAGGAGGGCAGATCACAGCTACTTGCAGCGAAGAATGGGCCCAATATCCCCTCTTCTAGCAGTAGGCTTCAAAGTATAGATGTGGATGAGTGGCATGGGAGGTCATGTTGAAGAAGAAGTCAACCTCGGACTACCAAGAAACGTGATGAGGACAGCAGTGACGATGAAACACAAATGAATGATGATGTAGTCCGGACCGCACTTGGGAGCCGGGTGAGGCAAGGGCTTCATCAATCGTCAGGAGAAGAGGGCCGCAGCTTGAAGCGTCAGGCAGCACGCAGCCAGTCAAGTGGGTCGGTTGCCCGTGAGTCAGTATAGCAAGCAGCGTAGAGGTCGGGAGCCAAGCGCCACAGGTAAAAAAACCGCTTCGCAGGTCAAGAAAGTAGTGGCACAGGGGCTCAGCGAGGCCAAGCGCGGCAGTAGCACTCAGTGCGGAGCGTTGGCGGTAAAATCCGATACTCGCGGTGTGGCAGTTTCTTTCTAAGACACCCGGAGGACCGAATATTGGGATATATGTAGAATCTGTGGGCAGAAAGTGAAGCCGTGCCAGAAAGCTAACATTGGCACCACGGCCCCTGCGTCACCACATGCAAGCTTCACCAACCGAGGCCTGGGAGTGCACGAACGTGGCTCAGATGTGGTGGTCCAATCCTGGCCAGCTGCCGCAACAGCAGCAGCAGCGCCCAGTGGCCGCATGCCGATGCAAGCCATTCAAGGCTCCCAACCCACCTCTGCAGAAGGGGAGCTGTTTTCTCTTTGAACATCATCTGCCGGTCCGATGCTCCTGCTCCTCGCTACTCATGGCGCCAGCAGGTCCGTTTCAGCGAGGCGGATTGCAAACAGACAACAGTATCGTCAACCATCTAAGGTGCAGCAGCTGACGTGCTCCAGTCCAGTTGTTGGAAATGCAGTCCCTCCCTTTCCAAATGGTGGACTCATCACCGATTCAGCAGAACTAATGGCTTGTGCCGAGCCAGATGGAGATTATTCCAAGCGTAAATTCTTTTCCAAAAAGGCAGTACCAGCAACTTCATAATTTACGTAGAACAGAAGGTGGTCCCGTTCCTTGAGGCTTATGCGGTTAGTTCCAAGGTGCACGCAGCGCGGACGACTGTACTGTAACTACGTCAGCGGCCAGTACATGTCCTTTTACGGCCCCACTGGGTGAATGTGCTTCCTGCCCAGGCACACCAACAACTTGGACAGGAAACCCACTTTCTCCACCACGTTGTCCAAACTGCTGCACCTCGCGCCAATGTCCCGCCTCCTCCACCTCCACCAACACACCATCTCAGCCTCCACAAGTACTGCGCCATCATACCACATGTGTAGGGCACAGCGGTGTCACGCAGTTTCTACACACTGGCTAGCCTCGGCGAACGAAGTCACACAGGTGAGAGAAACTGCTCCGCGTCAATGCAGCAAAGAAATCGATGTGTGGCTTTCTCCGCGCCAAAACTGCAAATCGGGGAACCATGGTGACGACAATGGAGGAACATGGTGTCCGGGCTGCACCGAGTGAGGGATGGTCTTATGCCCTGCATGGCGCACAATGTTCAATCTGTTTGTGAAAGGTTCCTGAAGTCTTCCACCGATCTCAGAACATTCTGAAAATTGGCCAGGAAACTGGTGCATGCACTTAAACCCTTCGTACAAGCCAAGGAACACCTCCTCGAGTTTTGCAGCGCAGAACGTCCTCCCCCAACACACCTCTATATGCAATGTTTCACCGCTGGAATTCAGCCTGCACAAGTTGTACCTACTGTATATGAACAGAGAAAGGCCATTAACATTTTTGATGATCCAGGCAGACATAAGTACTCCCCTGTGTAACTTTGATGTCAGCCATTGCAAGCTCATGCTTGAACACAACACTGCCGTTTGTTTGAAGGCAGTTCGAGGAGGGCCGAACGTTTATTTGTCAGTCCGCCAGACTACGGAGATGAATAACGTCATTCCACTGCTTCATGTCCTGGCGACTGATGCTGACAAATCTGTCTGGCAGGGGACTGGAGGACTTGGTGACTAACATCTCGTGGCCACATGAGTCCGGATAGGGACTGAAAATGAGGAGGAGTACAATGGAGCAGTAAGCATGTCCTGTGAAATGAGTGGATTTTCGACCCAGTTGACAACAGAGGATGAGCATGAGCAGCAGGAGGAGGTGGATGAGAGAGGCGAAAACGAGGGCAGAGGTTACGGCCCCATGCACCGTGGCATATACAGTGGAAAAGGAGGAAGGGTGCCCGTCGAGTCACTTGTGCAGAGTGGCCTGCAGCATGCTTATTTTTGTCCTGGCTGTGACAGCAAGTATAGTCATGCATCCGCAGAGGTGATGGACTTCTTGGGCTTCTCCACCCTATTGGACCCTCGCTACCGGTCCAAAATGGGAGCCTTTTTCCCAGCTATTGAGAGGGAAGACAAACTCAAATACTATAGGTAAATCCCCCGTACTCAGTTGGCCGCTGCACTAATGTGCGGCCATCGTCCCTCCTCTGACATGGGCTGAACCGGGGGTTCCTCAGCTCTCACGTACTACTGCCGCGGCTGCTGGGAAGGTGGAGGGGTAGGATGCAGTACCCAGCTAGCTTCCATCAGTAGTAACCTAAGTCTGGGAGTCACTGATGATCAGCCTACCTTCACCCGCCTAGTGAGAGGCAGTCCGCCAGCAGCAGCAGCAGCAGGACCCTGGAGCAGTCCAAGAACCAACAGGTTGGGCCTACTTGGACAGCACTCTGCCACCTCAGTTAAGGAAGATCCTCTGGACTACAGGCAGCCAAACTGGATGTGGTGGCCGCAACTTGCCGAGTTTGCAGTGGAGAAGCTGTCCTGCCCGGCCAGTAGTGTGGCTTCAGAGAGGTTGTTCAGTGCGGCGGGGGTCAACATTTACCCCATAGGAGAACCCGCTAGTCCACAGGTAAATGTGAACGACTGAACCTGCTGCTGCCCATGTCCTCCACACTGTGTCATTGTGCCACTGCCTGACATCATGCTGCCTCGCTGTGACTCATGCCGTGCCTCCACCTGTGTCAGTTGTGCCACAGACTAACCTCATGCTGCAGCCACCGCCCGAGTGAACCTCCGCTCTCAGTCATTGTTGCCCATTCTGTGGCTTCCTCCTGGTTATTTGCCACCTCTCCAGAATGTCATTGTGCCACTGCCTGATACTCATGCTGCTGCTGTTCGTGACCTCCACACTGTTGATTGTGCCACTCTGTGGCCTAAATACTGTTTTGCCCGCCCTTGCCAGAATTTCATAGTGCCACTGCCTGATCTCATACTGCTGCCTGCCGTGATGTCCACAATGTGTGATGTTGCCACTCGGTGGCCTAATACTGTTTTTAGAGCCGACTCCAGACATGTCATTGTGCCCTGCCTGATCTCATACAGCTGCTGGCTGTCGTGAAAAAAAAACCTCCACACACTGTGGATTGTGCACTCTGTGGCTAATACTGTTTTGCCGCCTCCAGAATGCATTGTGCCACTGCCTGAATCTCATACTGCTGCCAACCTGACCTCCACACTGTGTAATTGTGCCACTGCTGTGGCCTAATACTGTTTAGAGGATGCTTAGCCGCCTCCAGAATGTCATTGTGCCATCAGCCTGATCTCATACTGCTTGCCATTGCCGTGACCTCCACACTGGTTGGGATTTTGCACTCTGTGGCTAATACTGTTTTGCCCGCCTCAGAATGTCATTGTGCCACTGCTGATCCTCATGCTGCAAGCTGTCGTTGACCTTCCACACTGTATCATTGTGTCCACTCTGTGTGGCCTAATACTGTTTTGGCCTGCCTCCCGAATGTCATGTGCCACGCCTGACCCATGCTGCCTGTTGTCGTGACCTCCGCTCACTCAGTCATTGTTGCCATTCTGTGGCTTCCACCTGTTTTTGCCACCCTCCAGAATGTCATTGTGCACTGCCAGATCTCAGCTGCTGCTGTCGTGACCTCCACACTGTGTGATTGTGCCACTGCTGTGGCTAATAACGTTTTAGCCGCCTCCAGAATGTCATTGTGCCACGCCTGATCTCGCTGCTGCCCGTCCGTACCTCCACACTGTGTGATTGAGGCCCACTCTGGGCCTAATACTGTTTTTGGCCGCCCTCTCAGAATGTCATTGTGCCACGCTCTGATCTCATACTGCTGGCCCACCGATGACCCTTCCACACTGTGTGATTGTGCCACTCTGTGGCCTAATACTGTTAAGCCGCCTCCAGAATGTCATTGCCACTGCCTGATCTCATACTGCTGCAGCCTTACCCCCACAACTGTGGATTGTGCACTCTGTGCCTAAATACTGTTTTGCCGCCTCCAGAAATGCGTCATTTCCAACTGCCTGATCTCATGCTGCTGCTGTCGTGACTCCACACTGTATCATTGTGCCACTACTGTGGCCTAATATGTTTGCCGCCTCCGTCCAGAATGTCATTGTGCCACTGCCTGAAGTCTTCATGCTGCATGCTGTCGTGTACCTACACACTGTATCATTTGTGCCCACTCTGTGGCTAATACTGTTTTTTGTCGCCTCCAGAATGTCATTGTGCCACTGCCTACCCTCATACTGCTGCCTGTTGCCGTGAACCTCCGTCTCTCAGTCATTGTGCCACTCTGTGGCTTCCTTGTTTTTGCCACCGTCCAGAATGTGTCATTGTGCCATCTGCCTTACCGTCATTCTGCTGTGCTGCCGCCGTCACACCTTCCCCACTCTTGTCACTCAATGTTGCCACCCTAGCTCTCAGCTTGTTTTTTTCAAGCTTTTCGCTGGCACGACTTTATCAGGCTACATTCCCCTCTTGAGTTTTATGGTCAGTTTTGCCCCTCTAAAGTGCCCAGGAATTTTATAGTGAAAAAGCGATTCGTAAGAGCGTCGGCAGTCATCTGCGAGTCCATACTAAAACACAACATTGTATGAGAGACCAAAAAAAGCGTCCCTCTGCATATTTAAGCATGGCAACAATGTTTCTACAGACACCCTGCAGGCTCTGTGCAGCCTGGAAATAGCTGCTTTAACGCGATTCGTGCAAAGTAATCTGACCGAATTTAATTTTTGTCGGAAAATTCGGCGAATTGACCGAATCGAATTTTTGTGAAATTCTACGCCCATCTCTAATATAGGATACACATCTTTTCTAGTAACAGCAGGTCCTCTTTGTTAGGTGCAAAACACCACATTTGAATATCAGAAAACAAATTTCAGATAGGTGTTCTTTTATACCAAATTTGCATAGCCCATATCAGCTTTGTTTATATAGCCCCCTTGCAGTTAAGATTAGAATCCAGCAATTTTGTAAGTCCGCACAGATGATAGGAGCCTCAAAAATACTTTATATTATCCGAATAACATTTCAGATACGTGTTTATTTCACTTTGGCGCCACTACAGCTTTGATCAATGAGGCACCCTTGGTCACCTTAAATGTGAATACAGCAATTTTGAAGCACCAACAGGTTGAATATGAAATGGTGCCAAAAATAACTTTTTTAAATATCCGAATACATTTCAGAATACGTGTTTTTTTCACTTTGGCGTCAGCCCAGCTTTGTTGATCATATCTACTTTTGTCAGTTAATTTGAATACAGCAATTTTGTAGTCACCACAGGTGAATTGATAAGGTTGCCAAAAAAACCTTAATTATCCCCGAAAAACATTTCAGATACCGTGTTTTTTATCACTTGGCGCACTACAGCTTTTGTTCAGTGAGCACCTTGCACTTAAATGTGAATACAGCAATTTTGTAGTCACCACATTGAATTGAATAGTCCCAAAAAATACCTTTTTATTATCCCGAATACATTTACAGATAACGTGTTTTTTCACTTTGGCGCACTACAGCTTGTGTTCATTGTGGCACCTTCCACTTAAAATGTTAATACAGCAATTTTGTAGTCCACCACAGGTGAATTGATAGTTGCCCAAAACTACCTTTTATATCCGAATACCAATTCAGAAACTGTTTTTGTTCACTTTGGCGCAGGCCACTTTTTTATAAGATCTACTTTGCAGATAAATTTGAATACAGCAAATTTGTAATCCACCACAGGTGAACTTGAATGGTGCCCAAAAAGATACCTTTAATATCCGTATACATTTCAGAAGGTTTTTTTTTTCACTTTTGTCAGTCAAGCTTTGTTGATAGATCTACTTTGCAGTTAAATTTGAATCCAGCAATTTTGTTTGATTTGAGGGATTTGAGAATAGCTGTGATTTGCCATCCTTTTAATAAGAGAACTTTCAAAACACTTTCCATACCTTCTAAATTTTTATATTCTGAAACAGGAGCGAAATTTCAGGTGTGTAAGGGAGCAAATAGGGGGGTAGGACATGGGGTAGAGATGTACGAGAGAAGGTGCTCCTTCCAGTGCTGCAACAACACGCATGCCAGCGATCGTCAGTTCAGACCCGTCAGGCCTGTCATCGCTGGGTTCAGGCGCCTGTGAAATCTATTAACGTACATCGTTCGCCAATCTGTCCATCAGTCTGGTTAATGCAACTCATCCATGCAGTCTTACCCCTCTGTCCTCCAGACAACGTGCCAACAAATGTACGTCATCAGCATCATCACATCCATCCAAAATTGAAGCAGCCCAAATGTCAACTCGTGTACCCACCCTGTGGATAATCCATTTTTCTGAAGATCTCTATTGATGAGAAAATGGGGTGGGGTCAGAAGGCAAGTTAAAATATCAATAGGCCAAATAGGATGATTTTCACTGCTCTGACGCCCAGTTACTGATTGCCCTCCAGAGAGGAGAAGGAAGCCATCATCGGCAAAAATCCCAGGCGGTCGGCAATGCCTTGCAGTCCCTCTTGCTTTGTACCCGCAGCTCCCTGGATGCAAATGTCCATGACACTAGGTCACTCTGTTTTGATGATGATGAATGAATGACGGACATTGCGGATCCAATGTGGTCTTTTCAGCAGAAATTTGCTTGCGAGCGCTTTCAATCACTGGGACGAGGAGGAGACGAGAGGTAGTGTCAGTACGGGTCCCGCCTCAAAAAGGAGAGGGCGGTCGCACGAAAGTCCGCTGATATGAATTCCTGCCAGCCACGGTCAGCGGAAACCCCGCTCCTCGCTTAACGTCGTCAAAAGGTCCAGGAACTCTCAAGCCTGGCCTTCTTTGAGCAAGCCTCTTGATTCACCCAGCGGTGTCATAAGAGCCGCCTTTGCCGTAAACGCAATAAGTAGAGGCAAGAAACCTTAGGTGGTTATCCACCCACCAACATATCTAGTCACATGCAGCGAATGCATTAGGTTGAAAATGGAGGCAACACTGCCAAAAAAGGCCAGACGCGATCCTCCGCGGGCCTCCAACCACTGTCACACCCTTTCCCTGTCTCCGCCTCCTCCTCCTACCCCGCCCACCACCAAGCGTTCCTCTTCGAGCTGCCCATGGTCTCTCAGAGTCATGATCAGGATCAGCCACCCGCTTCAGCCTCCAGCACCGCGCCCAAGTAACACCCAAGCACCAAAAGAGGCACCCATTCATAACCCCTTCTCTTCCGCCAGTTTGGACGACCTGCCCCTGTAGCAGCGCCAGTCTAGCAGCCAGCCTTCTGTCTTCCAGGTTTGGGAGCAGAAGAAACACTTTAACCCAAACCATCCCAAAGCCAAAGCCTGAATGTCGTACATTGCCAGGCTTTTGCCTTGGAAATGTTGCCTTTTCCAGAAAAGCCCGTGTCCCCCCCCACCCCCCCCACGCCCCCCCCCCCCTGACCTTGGCCCAGCCATGTGTCATCTAAAATTTACAAGCGCGTTGTCCTTGCATCTGTGGTCGGAAAAGTCCATCTGACCACCGACACATGACTTATAACAACGGCCAAGGCCCGCTATATCTCTTGACAGGCTCACTGGTGGGGGTGAGCTGGGTGGATGTCTCGGTGTGACGGTGGCTTCTCAGCTTGGCGCAACAGGCTCTTCAATACCGCAGGGATGGTGCAGGGCTCTTCCCCCAAGTCCTCTGTGGCATCACGTGCCCATGAAGAAACCAGCCGTGTTGAAATAATCTTTCTTGTAGACCGTCCCCACACAGGTCAGGATGGCTGTGGAACGGCTCTCCGCAACTAGACCGATCGCTGCTGGGTGCCAAGAACCTTGTGCCAGGCAATGTGGTGTGCGATAACAGCCGAAATCTGCTGCCGCCCTTAAGATCGGAAGGCTGGAGCACATCCCTTGCCTGGCACATGTCAGGAAACTTGTCCGCCAGAAATCTTTCTAAAGAGCTACCACCCGGGTCTGGGACTGCCTGCTGAGGAAGGCTCGAAGTCTAAGTTCGCACTTCGCCGTTCGCACCCTGCTTCCCCGCCTGGCTGGCTGCATAGCAGCGCAGCCTCGGCCCTCTCCCGTGCAACCGTCCTCATTGTTTTGACCGTGGCAACATGCTGGAATTCCACCCTCCACATGCTCCAGCGATTGTGGCAGCAGCGCAATTGCCATTACGCAGTACGAAGTGACACATGGCCTGAACAAGCAGCGGTGCGGACCTCGGGTTTTGAGCCACCGAGAGTGGAGGCAGGTGAAAGAGGCTCTGCCCATCCTTGCCATTTTTTGAAGAAGCCCCCAAAATGGTCAGGCGGACAAGGGCCCTTGTCAGCTTAAACTTGTGGTGATTTTTATTTTCGGGAACGATCTTTGGGACACTCTGAAACAAAAGGGCCCGAGGAGGGAAGGGGGAAAGGCCCGGACCCCAGGAGCCTTTTTTCTCCGTCAATCCACAAGGGGCCTGCCCAATTTTTAAACCCAATTTTTATCGGTCTTATTAGGCAGTGGTTGGGGGCCCAAAGGGCTATTTGCAAGGGGGGGGGCCCCATCAGTCTCGGGGTGCATCATTTCAGGAAGTCGGGGGCTGTGTTGAAGCTGTCCGGAAAGGGCCAGGGGGAGGAGGGGGGAGGGGGGTATTCCTGGGAAAAACCCGAGTTACCGCGCCCCTCCCTTGGGAAAAGGTTGGCGCAATTTGGGGCCCGGGGGGAGGAAGATGGGGGAAGATCAGTTTCCCTAGTGCCCCTCGCCCCCAGGGGTTTGGGAAATCCCCATCTCTCAAATAGTGTTTGGGATCCCTCCATTTCCCTCCAACAAAACCGCGAAATTAAGGGGCCATCAAAATGAACAACAGTTATTGGGTGGCCCCCCTCCGGGAAATCCCGGGGTACAAAACAAAACTAAACACTTTCCTTCCCCCCACCCAAAATAGAGGAAAAAACCCAAAAAAAGGGGAGCCCTTTGCTAAATTAAATCAATTGGGGGACATCTTTTTGCCCCCGCTTCACTTTTCCCCAAAAGGTAACGGTGGAAAAAAACATCCGACGTGACGGGCAGTAGAGTCCCCAAGTGGGCCTTTAAGCGGGCCAGCAGGCAAGGGGGCAGAAGCCTAATGGGTGCCCTCGGGCCCAATCTTTTTTCCCACCTCCCCAAACGCTTTGAAATGCAGGGCACACTCAAAACACAGGACCAGTTTAAGATCAGGGTTTTGGGAAAGACTATCTCCCCGTCTCAACCCCAAAAGTTTTTTTTTGGGGTTTTTCCGGACCCAATAGACTTCGGGGTTACCCAAAAAAAAATAAAAGGGGCCCCGACTGGCTCGCCACGCCATAGAGGTGTTTTTCCTCCCCAGCAGCCAGCGTCATACCCTGAGCAGCCCTTTCAGCACAGCTGGAGGAGTCATTCCCGAAAAACCCCATCCGGTTTTCCCCCGCAGTTTAATGTGGATCGTTTGACTTTCATCAAAAAGAATCAGGGAAAGGATCTCTGATGATGTTTTTTGGCCCCAAATTTCCGAGGTCACCGATTAGTTGCCGGGGCTACTTCACATTCCCCTTTTAAAAAGAAATGGTCCTCTGAAAATTTTTTGGGTCATTTCTTACCGCAATTTTTTTTCTCTTTTCCAACAGTTTATTTTTTGGGTTTTTGGGGTGTGAGGAGACTGTAAAAAAAACAGCAAGGTTTTTTGCAACAAACCATATTCCATTTAACCCACTTTTTCTTTAAAAAGTTTTTTGCATTGCAAAAGGTTTTTTAAAGGGCATGTTGCTTGAGAAAACAGCAAAAATTAAGGTCCCCTTTTGGGAAAAAAATGTGGCTTCTAAGTGGCATTTCTTCCCCCCACAATTTTAAAAAGTGGCTGAGAAGTCATTTTTTAAAAATTTTTGGGGCAGCTTTCTTTGAAATGCAGCAATACTACAGGTCCTAAATTCCAAAAAAAAGTTGTTTCTAACAACATTTTTTTTCTTCACAATTGTCCAAGTGGCTCAAGGGGCATGGGTTTTTAATTTTTGGGGGCATTTTGGGTTTGAATGCAGCTATTTCTACAAAGGGCCTATTTAAAAAAAAATTTTTTTTTTTAACGACATTTGTTCTTTACAATTGTCAAGAGTGGTCAAAGGGGGATGGTGCTGTCCCGAAAAAAGGAATAGGAGGACACTTAATGGACACCCTAATTTTCAAAATGACTTTTTTTTTTTGCAGATTTTAAAATAGATCAATCCCCGTATTAAACAACCCAATTTTAAAACAATTAAAAAAAGAGAAAAAAAACATGGTGGGGGGTTCCATCCATTTAAAAATTTGTTTTTCTAGAATTAAAAATACTAAAAAAAATTTCATGTACAAAATAGTGGTAAAAAAAAAATTTCCCCTTTAATTGTTTCAAGGGGGGTACAGGGAAAAAATTAATAGAGGACAAGGGAGTATGGGGGCACGGGCAAAAACAAAGTACAGAGCAATTTCCCCCAGCATTTTAGTAAAATGAGGAAAAAAAAAATGCCAAGGGAAAAGGGGACCTGGGTGGAAAAGGGAGCTTTTAAAAAAACCCTAAATTTTTTAAGGGAAAACTCAAAATTTTCCCCCACTCCAAAGGGGGGCCCAAACCCCTAAAAAGGCCCTTTGCCGGGGAAAATAAAAGGGTGGGTTTAAAAATTTCCCTTTTTCCCCCACTTTTTTCCGGGGAGGCCGTTTTTTGGTTGCCCGGGCCCAGGGCCCCTTTTTAAATGCCCTTTAATTGAATTGGTTTAAAAACCCCCGGGCCCTTTTAAACCCCGGGGAATTCGGTTTTGGGTCAAGGCTGGGGGCCCAGGACGGGATAGTCAAAGTCCAGTTAAAATTAAAAAGGGGGTTGAAAGACTTTTTTTTTTCCCGGGACTTTTTTAATCTGGGGTCAAGCAGGTTTGGGGCTCATGCTGCGTTCCAGGACAGGGATATTCAATGTCCAGTTCAAGTAAAATGATGGTTCAATAATTCTGCCTTCTGGCACTTTTTTAATTTGTGGGTGATGCAGGTTTAAAGGTCATGCTGTGGTACAAGACAGGGATAGTGAATGGTGTGTGACTTTTTTTCTGTGCCTTTTATAGCCTAAGTGTTGTGCCTAAGATGTTGCGGTATCCATTTTATGTTGTGGCTGTTAATTCCAGCTTCTCCAGCCCGTTTGGGTGTAAGAATGAAGGTTTTTGTTGCTCTCCCATAGACTTTAATGGTCATCGCTCATAATCGACTGCTCACTATCGAAAAACCTTATTGATGGTGGCCGACTATCGCCCGATGTCGATAGCCAATGTAATCGCTCAACACTAATGGCGATGAAAAAAACTTATTTTCCTTTTTGAATAAAAGTGTTTTTATTTTGTAAAAGCAGTAACACATAAAACATATACAAATTTGGTATTGCTGTAATCATATCAACCTGCTGAGTAAAACTAGCATGTCATTTATACCGCATGGTGACCACCATAAAATATAAAAAAAACACTACCAGGATTGTTGTATTTTGTTCAAAACTCCTCACAAAAACCTTGATGATTAAAGCCTGATAATGTTACTAATGAAAATGTCAATTCATCCTGCAAAAAATAAGCCCATAATCAGGGTGGCACCTGGTAACACAGGACACTCTCCATCCTCACTAATAGGGTCCCGTTCTCTTCTGTCAGTTCCCCAAACTTCTCACCTGTTACTCCAAGTTGTCTGCCTCTCTGTCTGGGTCGTTATTCTCTCTGTGCCTCTCTTACTCTTCAGCTTCTTCTGTTCCTGCTCTACTTCAGCGGCACTTCAGGTGTTGCAGTAAGTTGGGCTTCTCTCCTTCACCCCAGTCTGCCCTGTGTATTTCCAGCTAAAAGTCAGGGGTTCCCTGTTGTTCTCTTATCTTCCTAAACATAGAACTCGACTTAGAACCAAACTCCAACTAACAAGAGCTGATAGGCTCTACCCTACATTGTTTAAGCCTCTAACTCAACCCTTGTCAGCTACTCTAATAAGCTACTCATTCTACCAGCCCCAGCTCTCTCTCACTCCCTTTGCAAGGCTGTTGACTCCTCCTAGCAATAGTACTAGTCTATATATTTACATTATTATACACATATGTATACAGTATATGTATGACATACTGTATAAGAATGGGGCTGCAACAATTTTCTGGAGCACTTGAGCCCAAAATACTGTTGCAGCCCTGTCCAATAGATGTGTGAACTGTGCTACACCAAATTCTGGTGCATGCTGTGGCAGGCCCAACACTTCTGTATGTGCCAATTCTATGGGGGTGTTTTGCACCAGCTTCATATGATGTGCCATATTTATGAATGTGTCACGTCAAAATGTGGCATGAGACTGTCACAAAACAGATTTTAGTGTAGCACAGTTCACACATCTACTGGACAGGGCTGCAACAGTTTTTTGGGCTCAAAGCGCTCCAGAAAACTGTCGCAGCCCCGTTCATATACATTTTGTCACCCTAAATGTATAATTTGTTCTAAGATTTTTTTAAATATGTTAAAATCAGTTATTACCTCTTTTGATCTGTCAGTCCCTGCTCTGTGGTTTGTGTTTGCACATATGCTGGGAAAAATTTCCCGAAGCTGATGTATTTCAATTGGCAAATGTATGCCAAATTCGTATTGCATTATATTACTGTATTTGGGCATATTCAACAGGTATTGAAGAAGGACTACCCTGAGGCCTAGACCTCAGCAATTTCAATGCTGGTGCTCTCCTTCTGTTTACACACTGAAATAGACTAATGAGTACATGACTGGCAAATAAGCTTTTTACCAATCCCATGCATTACTGCAGGAGTTCTCAGCCCCCATGATAGATTTATACGTAATGGAGCTGGAAAGGGTTTAAAGACAACCCATATAATTTGCTTTTTTTGATGGATTCTAATGACAAAATAGAAATGAGGTAACTGGATGGGAAGAGGTTATATGTATACTATGCATAAAAGTGAGAGTAATTACTTATATAGGTATTGAAAAAATAAAAGGCAAACCATGGTAAAATGGAGAGAGAAAAAAAAAACAAGTGAAATGAAAAAAAAAAAAATTCTCAGTATAATCAATGCTGTTATGTGGCCAAACCTTTTACTTAAAAATAATGCAATATTCTTGATATACAGCAGTTAAAATAATGCATATACTTTGGCAGTACATCATACCGAATATGACTGTGGGGGATAGACTCATGGTCTCAGATGCTGGCCGCAAATATATAGTCGACTTTATTCTGGTGCTTGTAAGAATAACAGATCGTTGAAATAGACTGGCAGTTAAAAAAATTTAAAAAAAAAAAAAAAAAACGCATTGACAGGTAACATATTATTACTTGCTTTGTGATTTAATAGTGTAAAGCAGTATTTGCCTACATTCAATTATGTGCAGCTCAAGCACTGAGCTAGAGCAAATGATAAAGAACATACTATACATTAAATAGTCAAATTGAGAAGTATGCTGTGTTATGATAAAATATTGGCACAAAATATACATCAAATTAACATAGTGAAGAGTATGCAGTGTTATGATAAAATATTGGCACAAAATATACATCGAATTAACATAGTGTACATTGCTATCATTATGGGCGCCTTAAAATAAAAATATAAAGGGGTTTTGCCACGATGTACTGTTGACGTGGGATCTTCCAAAATGGCTATTTAATCACTTTTCTAAATATATGTGATTACAAAAAAATTAAGCCTCTGAGAGCTACAGCATTGCTCAGTCCCCCTTAGTTTCCTGACAGTTTACATTAGACACGACCAGGACACTAACAGGAGCTGATCTGGCCGTGCTTGCGTGTTTGCACTTCTTATCTGATGACAGGGAACATGAAGGAGCATGCATGGGGCTGGGGAGAAAAGTGCAGTGTATGAGGCTGTCTGCTGTATAGAGAATCCACTGGTTGTAATGTAATTATTTGAGTAAACTTTGCAGGCGCTCCATGCTTACTCGCTCTCTGCTCACCCCCCTCCTTCTCCCACCTGACTCAGCATGCTTTGTTTATCTTCTTTCCTGAGCAGATAAGAGGTAAGGAACTCACTTTGTGGCAAAACCCCTTTAAGTCTGAATTTTCATATGCATAGATATAATGCTGAAAAATGTTTTAAATTATGTTCATATTTACAGCACTATGGGGAAGTGATGACATCAAGAATGTTTTATCACTTTCACAAAGTATAACATAACTTTATGTCAAGCAGTTGTTAAGAAAATATGGAGGGGCTCACTTGCCCACTATATCTGATGCTTGCGGCTGGATTTGGAGATAAGTCCAGTTCCAGCCTTTCAATCCTTTAGATGATGTGGCAAACTTGGCTGTGGCATCTTATGGATAAATGAGGTTGTTTCACGCCATTCTGGACCCCAATAGGTCCCAGGACAAAATCATGGAGTGCTGACTGGTTGTTAAATGTCTCCGTGGCTGCCCTGCTACTTTTCCCAATACACTCTGCCATAGGCAGAGTGTTATAGTAGAGCCATATTACCACATTGTCCTACAATATAGCAATATTGGAGAACAATGTGCAAGTGATCTCATCCCCTAGTGGTCAAATACTCTAACGGGACCACAACTTAAAAAAAATAATTAATTAAAATAAAAAGTTCAAAACACCTCCCTTTTGCCATTTTACAAATTTAAATAATAAATAATTAAACATGATAAATATTACTGCATCTGATAAAGTCTGATCTATTAAAATATAATATCACTTATTCCGTACTGTGAACACCGTAGAAGAATAATATTCAGATGGCCAAAATTGTTACTTTTTTTTTCTGTGTGTCATTTCATGTCCTCAAAAATTGTAATTAAAAGTGATCAAAAAGTAGCATGTATCCTAAAATGGTACCAATAAAACTACACTACACTTTTGGAGAAACAAAAAATGGGGCTGCAGTGCAAATTTAAAAAATAAAAACTTTTTATATTTTAAAACATTTTGAAAACTCTAAAAATGTGGGTGCCAAAATCTCAAAATCAAATAGACTTTTTTAACTAACAGTAAACCCCAGAAAATTAAACTGCACAAAAAAGGCTAAAATGCTTTTTTTTCCACATTCCACCCCTCAAAAATTATTTTTTTTATTTTCCAGTACATTACATGGTACAGTCAATGGTACCTGTCATGATGTGCGCCACGGTCCCCACTCTGGACCACGGATGCACCCTGCCGGCAGTATCCCCTTCCCCTCATCCTACCCGTCTGCAGCCTGGGACTGGCACGCACGCACCCTTTACTTCACCCACCAGTTCTTTAACATTAAAAAGGCCAGTACACAACTGACATTCTATCGGATTTTCTGACCAATATTTTGTCCTTTCTTGTCATGTAGGGGGAACGGCTTTTGTCTGCCGTTTGTGGTTTCAAACCGTCCCCCTTTGCACCCACATGTTCATGTTCTGCCCGAAAACCGGGCGGATGAATGAACTGTTCTAAGTTTTTGGGAAAACACCGGAAATGTAAAAACCCCGTCTGTCGGAAAATCCGTCCCCTTGAAACTGCTGCCAATTTTTCCTATTTAATCTGAAAAAAGGTTGACAGTCGTTTACAGATGATTTTAAAACCCGAAAACCATCTGAAAAACCGACTGAAAACCGGGTTTTTGTGGGAAAGCCTTTCGATTTCCTTCCTGCACTCACTGCTAGCTTATTGTTATTCCTGTGCTATAGTGTGCTCCATCACCTGTGTTCTGTGATTCCTGGTTCTGACCCTTTTGCTACTAGACTTTGACTATTCTCTGCCTGTCGGCAGCCCTGACTTTTCCACCAGTTACCAAACTACACATCAGCCTGCTCCCTCCTTACCTCATTTCACCTCCCTATCACCATGAACGGCCCCATTAGAGGTATCGACCCGAGAGTCTCCCATAGCGTAGCCCAATCTGCCTTTTGACAGGCTCTGGTAAATACTGGGCGGCTCCTTAGACAATGCTCCCTGGGGTAGTTCAAGTCTCGGATCCACACCTGAATCCATTACAGTACTATTGAAAGGTACATCTTGTTTTACAAAGACAAGCCCTCATATTTCTATGAATGCAATGCAAAAGGAAAGGAAAAATGAGCGTAATGCAAATAAAACTCCCTTTGGCTTTAACGGTTGATTTCCCAAAGTAAAAAAAAAAAAAAGTTTTTTTCCTTTAAAAAAGACTAGAAAATGGCTGCTTAGACTAACAAGGTGATTTGATTGCTCTTTCAAACAAAGCAGCATCATATTTTTGTGGGGGCATTGCAGAGGACTTTTTGATTTCCTTTTATTAACGTAATCGTGAGCCCCGCCACAGCTTTAAAACAGTGGAGACAATACTTTCCCAAGTGTTGAATCTATGACAAACCCAAAATGTGCTATTTATTTTTAGGCTATAATTGACTTATGTGTAAATTTAAAAAAGGGGAAAATTAAATGTTCCCCCCCGTTAAAGCATCTTTAAATAAACTGAAGATTGCTGTGGCACTTCGGATTTGGTTCAAAGTAAAGTAATCCTTGGTTAAGTTTAAAGCTAGGAGGAAAGTGAAAAAATTAAGGGTTAAAATGTCCTGAACAAATCCCCTATTATTAAAAACTAACTTTTTTTTTAAAAATTGATTAAAAAGATTTTTGGGGTATGCTCACTGGTAAACTATTCCAAAACGCTTGGATGATCTTTTCTATGCTTTTCTCACCCTCATTCAGTCAATCAGCAGGGAAGCGTCCCGAAAGGGTCGGGCCCGACTTTTTTATTTCCCTATGTCCCCTTTATTCTTTTAAAAATTTAATTAATTTTCCAAGACAAATCTCCCTAGTAATTGCCCCTTTTTATAAGGTTGTCTTAAAATATATGGAGATATATAAAAAATATCAAAAAGGGTCCTGTAGTGACTCTTTTTGTGTGATTCTTTATACAGCATTACCCATAAAAGGACTAGACAAACATAGAGGATGAAAAGACATGGATAGACCTGAAAAAACCCCCTTAAGATAGATAAATATAAAATAGAAAATCATTTATATGCCCTAAGGGTCTCCCCCTAATTTTAAATAAACAAAAGGGTAGAAAAATCCTTTTTATACGAACAAAAAGAAAAAGTGTGTCCGGATGCTTGGTACTGTAGTCCCCCTGTCCTCAGTAATGGACATGAATTTAGGGGAAAAAAAGGGAAAAGGCCTCTCCCCTTTTTTCCAAAGCGGGCTCTGGAAAGCCCCGGTGTAGATGTCCACCATATAAACTAAGTAGTAGATGACCGGCACTCGCGCAAAGACTCTTAAAGGGGCGTGTAGCTAACAGACACTCTTTTTAAAAATCTGCCCCGACGCTTTTCCCCCCCTCCTATCACACCGAGGGTTTCGGGGGGCCCGTATAGTTGTATCTCTGTTGGATGGTATTCATTGTTGTAAAAATGAAACCATTTTGCGTGGCTGTTTGATATATGCAGGTGCAATGAGTATGGTGGCTAAAATGCTAATCCCTGTTGCACTTCCTCCCCTCCTGATCAGCACCCCAATTCAGTAAAGTATATTTACCGCCACAAGGTGATTTTTTATAAGTACTTTATTTTTTTAGGGGATTCAGGCAAAGATAAAAAATTTACCAATTCAGAATGAGTATTGCTAAACAAAATGCTTTACAAAAATAAGTAACTCTAGGAGTTTTTCCTTATTTTTTGCAAGGAGAGAAGATGTAAAAAACGAGTTTGGCAATAGCCTTTTTGAGAGACATCACTTGAGTGTTATGGATATTTATCGGCAGTAGAGAGGGTATTATGAAGTAAGCAATATTTTCAAAGGGGGGAAGGCGTCCCCAAGGAGAAGAGCCGCTGGAGAATAAGGCGTTATGCCTAGAATAGGGTGGGTGAAGGAGAAACGCGGGGGGACGTCCCCGGGGCCGTGTGGAGGCCCTGCCGATCAAATTTTCTTTTATACAATCCCGGGGATGTCTCTCGAAAAGGGTAATTTGGCCAAACCTTTGTTTATTAGACCTCTCTCTCTCCTGCATAAAATAAGGAAAAACTCCAAAAGAGTATACTTATTTTTTTTGGGGGAAAAACAATTTTTTTTAGCAACACCATTCTGATAAATTTGGGATTTTTAATCTTTGCCCCCTGTTAAACACTAAATAAATAAATGGGGATTATTTTAAAATTAAACCTTGGGTGGGTTGAATATATCCCTTTTACTTTTATGTGATCTTTGACCTTTTTTCATCCAGCACCCAAAAAATTTTCCCATCTCCTTTAAGGTGTTGCTTTCATCTAAATTTTTACACATCCCCCCAAATTTTAAAACCGGGGCAAAGCCCCAAAGGGCCCCACTGTTCTCACTATACCCCAAAACCTTTTAAAAGGGGCTTGTTCCCAAAGGGCCAATGCGAACACATGCCTTAAACCTTTAGACCCGGGGAAGCTAAAAGGTCCTAATGCGAGTCACATGACAAATTAAAAAAGTGTGTTCTTGTTAAGCAAAGGGCCTTGAGCAAAATTAAAAAGGTGTATATTTGATTTCCCCTGGGGAAAAGATTCCCCAAAATCATTTTGGATGTGACAAAATTTCCCCCGTAAATTTTTCTTTCCTTTTCATTTAAAACGGGCCCCTTTTTAAAAATCGCTATCCATATTCCCCAAAAACGGGCCCTGACTTTTTAAGGGGAAACTTTTTCACTTTTCCATAGCTTTTAAATTTGTACCCCGAAAAATACTATTGAAAATTAACCCCAATTTTGGGGTTTTTTTTAATGGCTAACCCCCAGATTTCTTTTTTTAGCCGAAATCTTTTTTCTGTTTAAAACAAAAAGTTTTAATTATTTGCCAGCCCCCTCTCCCTGTTTCCTCCTGCTTTATTTTAAAATAAAATATTTTAATGAAAAAATTACAAGAGAAATTTTATAGTTTATCCTCCATTTGGGTTAAAAGGGCCACAGTCGATTTGGAAAAACCCTTTTAAGGGAAAAGTGAAAATTAAACCTGTTTTGAACCCCTTTCACGTCTATATTTAAAACATCCAAATACGTTAAATTCCCTTTTAACCCTCCGGTTGTAAGGATTTCAAAAAGGTTTTGGGGCCTTTTGGGTTTCTTTTTGGAGGATTTTCTTGTTTATATCCCCTTTTTTAAATGCAATTAAATTTTTTTTTTCTTCCAACCCCCCCCCCCTCCCCCCCCCCCCCAAATTGCACATTTCGTAAACTTCATGTTCCCGCCACATATGGGTTTGGGGGTATTGGGCGTCTGTCTATGTCCCAATATCTCCCAATGATTCTCCCCATTTCGTACTCTTAGCTGGGTTTTGGGGGTCTTTCCCCCAAATTTTTTTTTTCCCCATCCAAAAATTTTCCCAATAAACACCCTCTCTCCCGGCAGTTTTAAAAATTCTCGAATGGGAAAATTGATCTTTCCTGTCACTTGCTCTTAAAAGTCCTTAGATTGGGTTATATTGTTTTAAAAAAAACTGCATCATTTCCCCTTCCCTTTCATGCCGAGGGGTTTCCTTTTTTAACCAAAATGCCCTTCGGAGTCCAAGGTACATAATGACTGTGGGTTTAAACTATCTTTTGGGGTCTTCCTCTCAAAAGGGGGAACCTGGGGGCCTGTTTATAAATTTGGGCCCTCAGGTCTCTTCCCAATTTTAGAAACCCCAAAAGTTTTTCGTAAAATCCCGCATAATTCATTGTTTCGGGCACTCCCAAAAGGGCCCCATTATTCCTTTAAATTGTTGTTTCCTTTTTTTTTTTCCCTTTTAAAAAAAAAAAATGCATTTTTTGTCCCTTTTATAGCGCATTTTTTAAAAGGGGGCAAAAACAATGTAAGAGGGGGATATCCCTCTCTCCAAAAACCTACCTTCGCAAAATCCCGTGCTTTTTCTGTGGTAATCTTCCACCCCTGAACAAATTTTTTGCGGATTCTTAAATGTTACCCCTTTGGGGTCCCTTTTTTTTTGATTTATCGGGTGGTGAGATTCCCATCTGGGGAAGAAATTTTGGTTCTGTCTTCTTCCTAAAGGGGACAGGGGTTTTTAGGAAGGGCCCAAAACATCTTTAAATATTTTTTTAAATCCCAAAAATGCCAGTTTCCTTTAGTTTAATTTCATATGTGAACTTGGACCTTTTAAAAGTTTGTATTCAGTGTCCATAAATTTTTGAATAACGCCTCCCGGGCCCCCCACAGGGACGAAACCCTCATCAATGGGAAAAAGCCCCAAAAACAAGATAATTTTTGGTGTATTGTTCCAATTTTTCCCCTTTTCCAAAACCCCCGGGGCCCTTTTCCCCCGGGGCCCAAACAGATTTTGGGATTTTGTTGGACACAAGGGCCCCCCCATCGCCAGTGCCCCTGGCTGGTGTAGAACCCCGGGGCTGAAAAATGGGAAAAAGTTTTTAGTTAAAAATAAAATTCCCAATTTTGGGTTTAAGTACCAGTTCAATTTTGTTTTCATATTGTCTCCCCCCCCCATTCGAGGAAAAAAACTGGGTCTTTGGGGGCCCCTGTGGTGCGGGGATTTCTGCTGCACCGCCCCCCACATCCATGGGGGACCAAACCACACCCTCCTTCCTACATTTTGCCCTCCAATTTAGGGAAAAGGGGGTCTGTGTTTTCTTCAGATATGAGGGGGAGGTCCAACGAAAATCTTTCAGTAATTCTTAAATAATTTCCGTGTTTTGTGTTTAGGGAAACTAAATTCCCGACACCTAATGGGGCCCCTTTTAGGGGAATCACCCCCTTTTTGGATTTTTGGGACCTTTAATAAAAAAGGTTTTCTAAATTTTTGGGGAAATTTTTGGTTTAAAAAAAAACTGGGTTTTCCTTTGGGGTTCCCATTTTCCCCCCCCCCCCCAAAAAAAACCCCCCCGAAGATAATTGGGTTCTTCCAAATGGGGCCCAAGGAAAATTTTTAGGGTTTGGGTCGCCCCAAAAATTAGTAAAATCCTGTTCTATCTTCAAAAAGGGGATGGGCACATAAAGAGTTTTAAATTTTTTTGGGGATCCATTTTGACCCACATTCCCCCCCTTATCTGAGGGGGTTTTTTCACCAATTTTGGATCCCCCCCCCATTTCCCAACGAATTAGTGCAATTTTATTTCTTTCTGAGGTGAGATTTGACCTGGTCTTAAATATGTTTTTTGTCTAGACAGTGATTTCTAAATCCTTAAATAACCCTTTTTTTAAAGGAAAAAAATCTTTTTTCTGTTGTTTTCTTGGGGTGGTGGGAAAAACCCAGTAAATTTTTTTTGGGGCCTTTAAAATTTGTCTTTTGGCCCACTATTTTCCCCCCCTTTTTCTCGTTCTTTTCCTCCCCAAAATTCCCTAAGAATTCCCCTTTAAATCCCATAAATTTTTCTTTTTGTTATTCCTAATAAATCCAAGGTTGGGGCCCCATCATAAATTTCCAAAAAAATTTAAAACCCTTTGGGAAATTTTCGATTAAAAAAGATGTAATTTCCCTTTAAACCCCCTTAAACTCAAATACATTTCGTTGTTGGTACAAAACCCATAAAACCCCTTTGAAAAAGGGTGTTCAATTGTTCCTCCGTCAGGGGGTTACCGATAAATTTAAAACTTTTTTTTGTTTGCCCTTTTCCCTTTTGGTTTTTTGGGGTTTTTTTAAAAAAACTCTCTCTTTGGGTATATGGTGTTAAAAACCCTTTTTTCTAAAAAAAAAGAGTTAAGGAAGAGGAAGAGGGGAAAAAGAGGATGAAACCAAACCTTGATGAAGGGTTTGAACTTGAGGTCAACCCCCAAGGTATTGAATTTAATCTGATGTTCCAATTTGCCAACCCCCCTTTCTCCCTTCCCTTCCTTTAATTTTCCATTTGCTCCTCCCTGATTTAAATTTTTTCCTCTACCTCCCTTTTGGGTCCTACTTTTTGCTTTGGGGAAAAAATTTTTTTCGCTATCTGAGAATTTAAAATCGAAAGCTGATGTCTTTGAGCTGTACTTTTAAAAAAAAAGGGGAGAAAAGGGCCCCTTTCCCTCTTTTAAAATTTTCCAAGATCTTCGTATATACAGGGTTTTTTTTACTTCTTTTTAAATTTTGTGTTTTTTTTAAAACTATCGAAATATTTTAAAATGGTCTCCTCCTTGCAAAAATCCCGGGGTCTGTTCAAAATTGTGATTGCTCTTTTTAAATTTTTTTCTTTAAGTTTTTTTTTTCCCGGGTTTTTTTTAAGAAAATTTGTTTTTCTTTCCCCTAAACAAGATTTTCCCTTAAAGTTAAAGGGAGGATCTTAAATTAAATTTTTGTTTCCCCCATTTTAATAATTTGGGAGAAATTCCCAAACCCTTTGGGGGGAAAGGGCTAATTTGTTTATCTTTTAAACCCTTATACTATATTTGCTTTTAAAAAAAGTTTTTCCCGGCAATGGGGTTTCCCAAAAAAGATTTGTATTTTTTTCTATAAGCGATATTTCCCGTTCCCGGAAAATTTTACTTGAGTTTAGCACAAGTTTTATTCCAAAATAACATTTTCTGAAATTTTTTGAACCTCTGACATCCATTTTTCGGTACCAAAAGGTTTCACTAAAAAACCTTCCCCATTTTAATTTTAAATAATTTCCCTACATAGAAAACCCAAAAAAAAATTTTTTCCAGGATCTGTGATTTTTTTAATTCAAATCACACCTTTACAAATCCCCTATTCTAAAATCAAAATTTTTTTTTTAAACGGGTTTAAAAAGATTTTTGGGATATACCCCACTGGGAGCCCATTCCCTTCGTTAGGATGTTTTTTCAAATATGCCCTTTTTTCAAACCCTCTTATTTTTAGCAATCAGTTCCCGGGAAGCGTCCCCAAAAGGGTCCCCCGGGCTTTAAAAAGATGTCCCCCCTTTTTTTCCCCCTCTTAAAGTCCCTTTTAAAATTTTAAATTTTTTACCAAGACAAAGGGCTCCATATGTAATTGGGCCCCTCTTTCTGATAAGGTTGTCTATACCCATAATTTAGAAATAATTTCAATAAAAAACAATAGGGGCCCCCTTTTGGGCTCTTTAATTTTTGTATCGTCTTTAAAAAAGAATTTTCCCCTTAACTTTGTGAGGGTAAAAAAAACATAGAGGATGAAAAAAACAAAAGGATATGACCTGAAAAAATCCCCCTCTTAAAATTGAAAATATAAAATAGCCAAACAAAATTTTCTTGGGCCCTTTAAGGGTCTCCCCAAGATAGTTAAACATAAAAGGGTAGACAATCCTTTATTTGACCTTAAACTTCTTGGTTGGGGGCGGGGGTTTTCCCCCCCTTCCCACACAAAAAGGGGGGATCCTGGGGGGGTTTCCTTATTGTATCTCTTGTTTGGGAATTTTTCAAAAGTTGGGAAGATGATACCCCCAAAATTTTCGGGTGGGGGGTTTCTTTGCAATATATTGCAGGTGCATATGGAGTAAAAAGTGGCTATAAATATCTTTTCTCACCTGTGTGAACTCCCCCCCCACTCACCCGAATCAACCAAAAATCCAATTCAAACTGACAAAGCTCAAAAGGTTCCCACTGCGCGTCACATGACCTTTAAACCTTTTCCCAAAATGAAACTTGCCAAAAGGTCCTACTTCGCGCGGGCACATGCCTTAAACCCTTTATTTGGGCAGCTCAAAGGTCCTACTGCGCGTCACGGGGAAACCCTTTAAAATTGTGCTGTGCTTTTTGCCCAAAAGGGCCCCCCCAGCCATTACCCAAGGGGTATAATTTTTTGCCATGGTAACGGGTCTACTCATTGGTTTCACATTTTCCCCCAGCTTCTCTCTTCTTATCATTTAAAATGGCCCATTTTTAACTGCGCTAAATTTATATTCACAAATCGGTTTCCCCGCTAATTTTAAGGGGATCCTTTCACTTATCCCCTGCTTTTAACTTAGTGCCAAAAAATATATTATGTATATACACCTATGTTGATTTTTTTGTAATGGCTAACACAGATTACTTTGTATAGCAGAAATAATTTCCGTCAAAACAAATGAATTAAATATTTGCCACACTCTCCTTGAGCCTCCTGCTTTATTTTAGATAAAATATATAAGAAAAAAACAAGAGAATATATATGTTTACCTTCCATGGTTAAATGACCATCATGTCTGTTTTGAAACCCTTTCAGAAATAAAAAAAAATTAAACCTGTTCCGTCCCTCTCCATTTATATAAAACCCCATCCAAAATACAGAAAATTCATTCAAACCCCCGGTTGTAAGGTTTTCAAACGGTATGTCCATTGGGTTTCTTTCATTTTTTGAAAGAAATATGTGACTATTATAAAGGGTTTTTTTATTGGGTCGTTGATTTTTTTTTAAATTTTTTAAAAGTTTCACATGTACATTACCTTCCGACTTCTGTGGCTTAAAAACCACAGCGTAGAGGGAATGCTCAATGGTCCTTCTTTATGGTAAAACCCTGGTCGAAAAGTATAAAAAATACCCGCAAGTAACTGATAAGTGTAAAGAACAGAAAAGAAAAGTTTAATGTTTTCCCGGAAAAAAAAATCAAAAAAAATTTATTTTTCCCAGGAATATTGGTTTTACAAAAATACTTTTTTTCTGATGGCGGTCCCTTAATGTATCAAAAGTCCAATCAGTAAGAATCTGGGAGTTTTTAAAGGGAACATGTCATTGGGTTTATGCTGCCCATCTGACAGAGGTATGAAGGGGAAAGGAGAAGCTGACTCAGCTTCTCTCCTGTGTGATATGATTAGATGCTGAATTATGAGTAAAAAAAAGAAACAAAATTGAAAAGTAAAACTGAAAGTCTGTGACCCACCCCCAAAAAAGTGATGCGATTGCTCGGTAACACACTTATACAAGGAAAACTGTCAATATTGCATTAGGGGGGGATTTTGCCCCAAATCTTTCTCCAAATTTATAAGAACCTATTATTTCGAGCTCGCTTTCTCCCCTATCACACCCCTTCTTGGAAGGGGACATTTTCCCCTATGGGTTTCCTTTAGGTATGTCTCCCCTTATGAAATGGATAAGCTTGCCTTTGGGTTTCTTGAAATTATTTGGTTATTATTCAGTACCCTTGCTGTTTTTTTTTTATGATGACGTTAACAATGATCAAGGAACCCCAGTTGGTTTTGCACTAAAAAGGACAGTTTTTTTTTTTAACTCTTCAGATACTTTTTAAAGCAAAAATGGGGATTTTATGTTGACATAACAAAAGGGGCCAAACCAATGAATTTGTAATGAAGCCTCCAGCTACACTTAATTTGTAGGATTGCAAACACAGATTTTTTTCTTGTGATATCACATTTGAGCCGCAACCTTCCAGGGTGACTCCAAACTAGGAAATTATGCACTTCTTGACAAGCCTTCAGCTAAACCTGGAACATACCCTAGATATAAAAGTGCCATTGGGGTTTGCGTTTTTCTAGCTACTATAGATCCGGAGGTTTTTTTTTGAAATCATTGTGTATATGTTCACATAACACAAAGTGACAAGTAACATACGTAACTGGAGAATATCAAGTACAACTGGTACCAATTACCTAGGTTATATGTTACCCTGAATTATGTAACCACAATAAAATACAATTTTATGTCTATTCTCATTTTTATGTAATGTGTGTATTATCCACAAATAAGCTAAAAAAGGACTGACATAAAACATGTTTTCCCAAAGGAAAAATGTTTTCTATGGAACTGATCTACAATTCACACAATGTACTTGAAGTATTAAGATTTGTAAAACATTTGTATTCCATTCCTCTAAAACAGCTAATCTTTATATAATTAATATTTAAAAATTAATATATATATATATAAAAATTATATAGCCACAGTGCATATTTTTTACTTTTTGACATGAGATCAGAATAAACCTTGCCCCTTTTAGGTCATTTAGGATTACCAAAACTATTTATATTTGGAAAATGCTAGAATGATTAGAGAGATAGTTTAAGGCATTTTTATTACTTTCTGCAAAGTTAAAAGTTTACATACACTAGGTTTTACTATGCTTTTAAAAAATTTTGGGACACCCAATGAGATGTCATGTCTTTGGAAGCTTTCCTGATGGGTTTTATTGCAACATCTGATTTAATTAAGACACCCTTGATGCATTTTTTTATAAACCCGAAACACACTGCTTTTTGGGGGTAACATCAGGGAAGGTCTAAATAAATACAAGATATCAGGAAGAGAATTGTGGACGTAAAATCTGGATCATCCGGGGGTCAATTTCCAGATACCTGATGTCCCTCTTCATCTGTACAAACAATTACACTACCCCCCCCCCAAACTTTATTAGGTACACTGTGTAGTAAGGGGTTGGCCCCCCCTTTTGCCTTAGAACTGCCTAAATTCTTCTGGCTAGATTCCCAAGTGTTGCAACGATGCTCAATTGGTACCAAGGGGCCCAAAGGGGTCCCAAGAAAAATTCCCCACACCATGACACCACCACCACCAGTGAACCTTTTTGTTTAAAAGGGAAAGGAGGGACCATGCTTCATGTTTTTGCCCCCAAATTCTGACCCTACCATCCCGAATGTCCAGCAAAATCGAGACTCACAGACCAGGCAACTTTTCCAATCTTTACTGTCCAATTTCGAGACTTGGCAAATTGGAGCCTTTATTTCCTGTTCTTAGCAAAGGATGGCACCCGGTGTGGCTTCGCTGTGAGCCATCTGCCTCAAAGTTCGCCGACTGTCGTTCAGGATGCTCTTCTGCCTCCCTTGTTTGTAAGGGGTGGCTATTTGATCACTTTTCCCCTTTCATCAGCTAACCAGCTGCCCATTCTCCTTTGACCCGGGGCAAAAAAAGGGCTTTCCCCACAGGATGCCGCCACTGGATTTTTTTTCTTTTTGGGACCATTCCTGAAAAACCCAGAGATGGTTGTGCTGAAAATCCTAGGAATCACAGTTTCTGAAATACTAAACCACCCTTTGCCCCCAAACCCAAAACCAAAATCCCACAAAGGCACTCAAACACCTTTTTCTTCCCATCTGATGCCTTTTTGAACTGCGGGAATTGTTTTTGCCCATGTCTACAGCCTAAATGCACTGAGTTGCCCCCAAGTGATTGGGGCTGATTAAAAATTTAAAGTGTTAAACAGTTGGACGGGTGTACCTAATAAAGTGGAGTGAGTGTAATGCAATTAAAAACAAGAGGGGAATGAAAGCCATCATAACGCCATGGTTTTTCAATTCAAGTGAAAAAAAAAAAAAGTTAAAAAAAGGAAAGGGAGAGGGTTTGTGTCTCACAGTAACAGCTTTTCACTTTTGCATACAAACCAAGAACAAAAGCAAAAGACCTTGAAGATGCTGGCAGAAGCTGGTAAGATTGTGTCAATATCCACAGTGAAACATGGGCTGAAAGGCCACTCTGCCAGGAAGAAGCCATTACTTCAAAAGAAACATATCAAATCCGGAATAATGTTTGCAAATGCAGGAACAAATACCTAAATTTTTGGAGACTTTTCTTGTGGTCTGATGAAACTGTTTGGCCATAATGACTATTGTTACATTTGGAGGAAAAAGGAGAAGTTGGAAAGTAAAACACGATCCCCCATTTTTTGAAAAAGGGGGTGGATGCATTATGGGGGTTGTTTTGCTGAGGGGGGGTGGTGCACTTCACAAAATAGATGGCATCAGGAGGAAAAAGTTTTATTTTGGCAATACTAAAGCAATGTCTAAAGACATCACCAGGAAGTTAAAGTTTGGCGGAAAAAAGGGGAAACAAATACTTTTTTCCCCTTCGGGGATATAATCAGCTCCCCTTAGCGACTTTTCTCAGAGAGGGAAATTAGGAAATAAAGTTTAAATACCAGAAATAGACCACTGTTTTCTTTTAGCTGCTCTTATTTGCTTTGTTTTTTTTTTTTGACTTGAAATAGATATATTTTTAATACTAGAAAGGGTTTTACATTCCTTTACTTGTTTTTCCCAACCACATTTGCTAGAATTTTTCCAAGTATTTCTATCTTTCAGAAAAAATATAAAATGGGGGCGTATGAAGCCCCACGTCGGGGCCCACCTTTCCGCCGGTTTTCCACGAAATCTGCGCCTGATTTATGCGGGCCGGGGGCGCGCTCAACTTCCATTTAAAGTCCGCCCACCTCCCAGTTTTTGGGGCCCGCGTGTGGGACTTAGGCGCAGTGCGGCGTGTGCTAAGATTCGGCCGAGGTAGTGTGGTCTAAGGGGGCAAAATCCGCTGCGCCTCGCCATGTTTGAGGCGCAGTACCGGACGAGGGGGCAGTGCGGGCTGCCCCGAAGATTTGCCGCCGAGGGGTGCCTCGTACATGCGGGGAGAAGTTCCCGCGCCTCGCCAGGTGTGGGGGGCCAGTGCGGGGACATGGGGGGTGCGGGGCGCCGCCCAAAATCTGTTAAGCGAACAGGGTGAAAAAGCGAAAAATATTTTCCACATTCGGGGGATATGAATCAAAAATCGCCTTTATAAAGGGGTTAACATTCTCAAAAAAAAGCTGAAACCTAAAAAATAAAAATACATAAAAAAAATCACTTCCAATTCCAATTCAAGAAATTTGGAATTGGAAATTGCCGGGAAAAAACAGAATTTAAATTCTGAAAGCTATTCCATTGGTCGGCAAAACCGGGAATCAAATAGGGGCGACAGTGAAACCCTTACAACCATGGGGAACTATTTACCAATCAAAACAAAGCGGCCCTTCAAAATACAGTAAAAAAAGCGAAAAAAGTATGGCTAGCTAGCGGGGGCTTGCTACTCGGCCAATCAGAAAGGACGACAGAGACCCATTTAAAAACCCATGGAGAAAAATAGACCAATCAAAACAAAAAGGGGGGACAGTTCAAAAAACAGAAAAAGACAGAAAAGAACTGATGGCTGAGCTAGCCGGAGCTTTGGGGTATCCGCCAATAAGCGCAAGCTACTTCCCCATTGTAGTCTATGGGGAGATGGGGGCCCAAGCAAAATTTGGCGCTCAGCGCCCGGGGGCATGGAGTATGAATAAAAAAATAATTTTTATTAAGTGTAAAAACCCATTATAGAAAAAGCGCTGAAACCTCCTTTAAAAAAAAAAATCATTTAAAATTTCCCGAACAACGCCTTTGTCCCCGAGCCCGGGCGCTACATGGGGAATTGCAATAGAGAAAATTCCCGGGGAAAAAATACGAAATTTTTAAATTTTTTTAAGCGTTTTCTCATTGGTCGGCAGAACCCCCAATCAGAATGGGAACCCGACAAACCCCCCATTTATCCTATGGAGAATTTTTGACCAATCAAAATTTGGAGCGACTTTTCCCAAATTAAAACCTATGGAGAAATATAAAACCAATCAAAATCAAAGGGGGACAAAAAAAACAGTAAAAAGACAAAAAAAAGAACTGTTTGGGTGAGCTACCCGGGAGCTTGGCTATCCCACCAAATTTCAGAGCGCGAGCAATTTCCCAAAATTTGTAGTCAGGGAGAGATCGGCCACTGAAATTCGGCGCTCAGGGGCCGGTGGGGCAGGGGAAGTATGAATAAAAAAATAATTTTTATTAAGTGAAAAAAAATTATCAAGAAAGCGCTGAAAAACCCTTTCTAAAAATCAGTTTAAATCCGAACAACCCCGTTTTGGGCGCCCAGACCGGCGCTACATAGGGAATTGCAATAGAGAGAAAACCCCTGGGGGAAAACATAATTCAAAATTTTTTAAGCCTTCTGATTTGGGCGGCATAAACCAGCCAAACCGAAAAGGGGGCGATATGGCCCCCCTTATATCCTATGGAGGAGAATTGACCAAAAAAGAAAAAGGAGCGGAACCCGGGGGCCCATTATAACCTATGGAGAAAAAAATTTACCAATCATATTCCCCAAAAGGGGGGGACAGTTCCCCCAAAAACAGTTTAAAAAACAGAAACGAGCTGATTGGTTTGAAGCGGCGGGGGCTCGCCAGCTTAGCCAAACAGAGTGTGAGCTACTTTCTCATAGGGGTTCTATGGGAAAAGAAAAGCAGAGCGGCTCGTTTGTGAAAAAGGTAAGTTAAAAGAGGGGGGTTATTTGGACCCAATGGGGGAGCGAGCGACGCTCCTATGGGTTTTCTAATGCAATCTGAAATAAAACTGTACAGGCCGAAATAAAAAGATAAGACTACCCGAAAATTTTCCCCGGGGTGTATATAAAATTTAATAATAATATGGGGTAAAGGGAAAAAAAATATTACTCAATTTAAAAACAAAGTTTTTTCTTTATTTTTATTTTCACCCCTTTCTTTTGGGTCCTTGGATAACGAAAAAAAAAGAAATTTCAATGGGGGAGAAAGTAGCTCGCGCTTGATGGGTGGGATAGCCAAGCCCCCCCTAGCTCAGCCAATCAGCCTTTTCGTATTTTTACTGTATTTTTAAAATGTCCCCCTTTGAAATTTTTATTGGTCTATATTTTCCATAGGTTATAAAAGGGCACGTCGCCCTTTTCTGATTGGTCAAAAATCCCCAAGGGTTTTTTAATGGGTCTTTGATTTTGATTGGTTCAAACTTCCCCATGGCTATAATGGGTCCTTGTCGCTCCATTCTGATTGCCAAATAGCAAGCCCCCGCTATCACCCAAATCACTCTTTTTGCATTTTTACTATACGTTTCACTAAAAAATTTCCCGGGGCATTTTTAAAGGGCAAAACTGAAAAAAAACTGAAGGGGGAATGTAGCCTGATAAAGTATGGCACGACAGCTGGAAAAAAACAAGCTGAGGACTCGGGTGCAACATCAGTGCAGGTGTGGAGGTGAGGGCGGCAGCCACACAGCATGAGGTCAGACAGTGGCACAATGACTTTGGGAGGTGCAAAAACAGAAGTAGGCCACAGAGGGACAATGACACAGTGTGTATTTTAGGCAGCAAACACACAAGCATAAGGTCGAAGGGGCACTGAACATTCTGGAAGTGGAAAAAAGGGGAGTGGGCCCACATAGTGACACAATGACACTGGTAGGTTACGGCAGCAGCCCAGCAAAGCATGGGGTCAACAGGGGCACAATGACATTCTGGAAGTGGCAAAAACGGAGTGGCCCAGATGGCACAATGAACATTGTGGGTTACCGCAGCACAGAAAAGCAGCATGAGGTCAACAGTGGCACATGACTTCTGGAGGGCCCAAAAACGGGAGGGGCCAAGAGTGGCACAATGACACAGTGTGTAGGTTACGCGCAACCATAGCACAGCATGAGGTCAGAGAGTACAATGACATTCGGAGGTGGAAAAAAATATAGGCCCCCGAGGCACAAGACAAGAGTGGGGGTTCGGCGGCAGCGCTGGGGTCAACAGTGGCACAATGACATTCGGAGTGGAAAAAACAGTAGTAACCACAGAGTGGCACAATGACACAGTGGGGAGGGACGATGCACAGCTGAGGTCAGACAGGGGCACAAGAAATTCGGGAGGTGGCAAAACAGGAGTAGGCCCGGGAGTGCACAATGACAGAGAGTAAGGTGACGGTGGCAGAAAGCTGGGTCAGACAGGCACAAGACATTCGGAGGGGGCAAAAACGGAGTAGGCCACGAGTGGCACAATGACAAGGTGGAGGTGAGGGCGGCAGCAGCAGAGTAAACATGGGCACAATGACATTCTGGAGTGACAAAAACGGGGAGTACCACAAATGGCTCAATGAAAAAGGTGGAGGTGAGGGCGGCAGGAGCAACAGCATGGGGTCGAGAGTGGCACAATGCCAGTGTGGAGTCGCATCAGAAACAACAGCACACATGGGGGTCATAAAACTGCACAATGACAAGTGGGGAGGCACGGTGGCGCAGTGAGGAGAGAGGGGCCAAAATGACATTCGGAGGGGGGAAAAAACTGGAGTAGGCCACGAGTGGCACAATGACAGAGAGTAGGTGACGGGGGCAGGACAACAGCTGAGGTCAGAGAGGGGACAATGACCAGTGTTGTGTCACGGCCCCAGAAACAGATGGGGTCAAAAGGGGCACAATGACAGAGTTGGAGGTGGGGGAAACCCACCCCCTGGAAAAGAGGGTTTGGTGGCAGAGGGAGAAACTGCAGCAAGTGTGGCATCAGGGGGGTGGGGGCATCAGAATAGGGGCTGAGGCAGGTATTTTTTAACCCAGACTCATTTTTCACAGTTTTTGGGTGAGGGATCATGGGTGATGTAGTCTGATGCCCAAGGGTTGGTGTGGAAACCCCGGGCCCACCAGCCTGATTCACTTGACAAAGGGCGTCTTCCACATTTCCCCTGGAAAAACGGGTTCCCCTTGGGGTAACGATGGCCCCGCCTCACTGAACACTCGCTCTGATGCCACACTCCGGTCGGGCAGGACAGCTTCCCTCGCAAACTCGGAAGTTTGGGGCCCCACATCCATTTTTGGGTGCCCAGTAGCCAGCAGATCTTCTAACTGGGGGGGGCAGGGGTGCTGTCCAATAGGCCACCACCCGTTGGGTTTGGGTTCCCAGGCCCCCTTTCGCTGCTGCGGGGGACTGCCCTCCTCACAGGGAGGGAAGAATCTCATCAGTGACTCCAACTTTGGCTGTGCTATGGAGCGGGGACTGCCCTACCCCCCCACCTTTCCCCCCCGACGATGCCGCACATAGGCAGGGGGCCCAACTGACTACGAGGATTTCCCTATAGTATTAGTTTTGGGCCGTAGCGAGAGTCCAAAGGGGGAGACCAAATATCCCTCGCCCGGGGCTGACTATTTGGGTGTCACAGCCAGGGAAATCGGCATCTCGGGCCTCTGCAAAATGACTCCGAGGGGGGTCCCTGCCTCCACACCTGTATACTGCCACGGGGCTTGCGGGTTATCTGCCCTCTTCCTCATCTCCATCTCCTCCTCCAGCGCTCCGCTGCTCCTCTCCCGTCACCTTTGGGGAAAATCCACTCATTTCACCAGACAATGCTTCGCTCCAATTCCCCCTCCTCCTCCTCCATTTCATCCCCACCGGACTATGTGGCCGCGAATGTATCGCCACGTCCCGTCCCTTTTCCCAGAAGATTTTTCATCATCTGTTCCAGGACGAAGCATGGGGAAAGACTTATTCATCCCGTAGTCCTGGGACTGACAAAATAACTGGCCCCCTCAATGGCCCAACAAAAAACCCGGGGTCACGCATAGCTGCCCCGGCTGACATCAAAGTTACCAAAGGGGGGTCCTTCCCCGGATCATCAAAAAATCGTTTTTGGCCTTTCCGTTCAACAGTCGGTCCAACATGTGCAGGGTGTGTAGGTGGAAAAAAACGCATATCAGAGTGTTTGGGGGGGCCGTTCTGCCCTGCTTCGGGGGGGTTCCTGGGTTTTTAGGAATGGTGAAAATGCATGCACAGTTTTCCCGGCCATTTTCAGAATCTTCTTAAAATCGGTGGAAAAAATTCAGGAACCTTTTCACAACCAGATTGAACACTGTGCGCCATGCAGGTGCATGGACCATGCCCCCTTGGTGCAGGGCGGCCCACCATGTTCCTCCATTGTCCGTCACCATGGTTCCGATTTGCAGTTGGCGCTGAGAAAGCCACAAATCAACTTCTTGCTGCATGACAAGGAGACGTTCCTCCCCTGTGTGACTTCTTTCGCCGAGGCAAGCCAGCTGTAGAACTGCAGGGACACCGCTGTGCCCTACACATGTGGTATGATGGAGCAGTACTTGTGGAGGCTGAGATGGTGGTGGTGGTGGAGGAGGAGGAGGCGGACATTGGCGAGGAGCCACAGTTTCACAACGTGGAGGAGAAAGCGACGTCTCCTGTCCAAGTTGTTAGTGTGCCTGGGCAGGAAGCACATTCACCCAGTGAGCCGTAAAGGACATGTACTGTCCCTGACTGTAGTTACAGCTCCACACATCCGCGCCGCTGTGCACCTTGGAACAAACTGATAAGCTCAAGGACTGGCCCACCTTCTGTTCTACATATTTATGAAGTTCTGGTACTGCATTTTTGGAAAAGAAATTACGGCTTGAAACTCTCCATCTCGGCTCGGCACAAGCCATTAGTTCTCTGAACGGTGCAGAGTCCACCATTTGGAAAGGGAGGGACTGCAGTACCAACAACTTGGACAGGAGCACGGTCAGCTTCTGAATCTTAGGATGGTTAGACGCATACTGTTGTCGCTTTGCAATCGCCTCGCTGAACGACTGCTGGCGCCATGAGTAGCGAGGAGCAGAAGCATCTGGACCGGGAGATGATGTCAAAGAGAAACAGCTCCTTTCTGCAGATGTGGTGGAGCCTTAAACTGGCTGCAATGGCATGCGTGCCACTGGGTGCTGCTGCTGCTGTTGCTGCGGCGCAGGATGGACCACCACATCTGAGCCACGTTTCTCCCAGGCCACCGGATGGTGACCTGCATGTTTTTGATGCAGGGCCGTGTTGCCAACTTTAGCTCCCTGTCCACGCTTCACTTTCTGCCCACAGATTCTACATACTGTATACCCATATTCGGCTCCTCCGGTGTCTTAGCAAAGAACTGCCACACCGCCGCATATCGGATTTTACCGCCAACGCTCCACACTAAGTGACTACTACCACCGCTGCCTCGCTGAGCCCCTGTGCCGCTACTTTCTTGGACCTGCGAAGGGGCTTTTTACCCCATGGCCGCTTGGCTCCCGACCTCACACTACTGCTACCCTGCTGACTCACGGCCACACAACCCACTTGCTGGCTGCGCCGCTGCCTGACGCGCAAGCTGATGCCCTCTTCTCCTGACGATGATGAAGCCCTTGCCTCACCCCGGCTCCCAAGTGCGGTCGGCTACATCATCATCTATTTGTGTTTCATCATCAAGCTGTCCTCATCACCGGTCTTGGTATGGGAGAGGCTGACTCCTCACAACATGATCCTCCCAAAGCCACTCTCCACATCTATACTTTGCCGCCTACTGCAAGAAGCAGGGAATATTGGCCCATTTCTTCCTGCCAAGTAGCTGCTGACTGCCCTCCTCAAATTGTTCATCCTCGCTATATGGTGGCGCTGAGTCCAGACCACATAATAACTCTGGCTGAGGGAACTGGATGGGACGAGGCGGTGTTGAGGAAAAGGTGAGGGCCGCTGACCCGCTCCCGGGCCATGCCAACTAAGGGTTGTGTCTGACGTTCCCACCGACTCTTGGCTGGGGTTGTCAGATGTCATCTGGGAGGAAGTGGATGACCTAGTAAACCAATCAAGAACCCTTGGGTTGCTAGTCAGCACACGGCCGCTAGATGACAGCGGCAGTTGTGGCCTCACCGAGTGACCCCTGCTGTGACGTCCCCTTGCTGTGCTGCGACCTGGGCCTGGAATGTTTGTGCCTCTGCCACTCGCAGGTGAAGAGCCTGCCACCTCTCTGTCTGACATACTGTTTGTTCTAAAATGTACAGACACTGTTTGATGAAGATATCTGTATAGATAAATACACACCCTGTATTTTTACTCCAAATGAACAAACTAAGAAGCTTGGGTAAACCCCTTGGATATAAATTGTGCTCCACAAATGGGCAGGAAAAATTGACTTGTATGTGCCGTTTAAAAACTCTGTGTATTTTACTGAATATAAAAGCACAAACCGGCTTAATTAACCTTGGATATGAATTATGCTACAGAATTTCTTCTGTGGCGGTGAAAAACAAAGTTTCTTTTACTGAGTACAACTGCAAAAAATACTTAGTTAACCAAATTTGGGTTAAATTGCGCAAAAGAATTGAGCATCCAAAAACTAAACCAGCGTTGTAGCGTGTTACAATGGCGTGTATTTTACGCTACATAACAAGAGGAAAACTTGTAATTAACCGTCGCTTGTGAATTATGCTACAAAGGGAAAAAAGTATTTTTTGGCGGTGAAATAAAACATTTTCGTTTAGTCACCACAGCAGCAGAACAACGCTTAATTAACCCCTGAATGTAAATCGCGCAAAAGAATTGAGCAACCAAAAAACTACGAGCTTTGTAGCGTGTTTACAATGGTATGTTTTTTACCGCCACACAACAAAATTTAAAAAATTTTAATTAACCTTCGCTTGGGAATTAGTACAGGAAAAATGATTTTTTGGCGGTGAAATAAACGTTTTCTTTTGTACCACAGCGAGAAAAACCTTAATTAACCCCTGGATGTAAATTGCGCAAAAAAATTGGGGCAACCAAAAATCGGCTTTGTAGCGTGTTACAAGGGTATGTTTTTTACCCAACAACAAAAGGAAAACTTGTAATTAACCTTCGTTTATAAATTTATGCTACGGGAAAAATTTTTTTTTTTTGGTGGTAAAATAAACGTTTTCTTTTGTCCCACAGCAGCAAAAACAACGCTTAATTAAACCCCCGGGATGTAAATTGCGCAAAGAATTGAGAAACCCAAAACTACGAGCTTGTGCGTGTTACAATGGTGTTTTTTACGCCAACACAACAAAGGAAAACTTTAATTAACCTTTTTTTGTGAATTATGCACGGGAAAAAATGTATTTTTTGGCGGTGAAATAAACGCTTTTTTTTAGTCCCCACAGCAGAGGACAACGTTTAAATTAACCCCTGGATGTAAATTCCCGAAAAAGAATTGAGCAACCAAAACTAAAAGTGGGTAGGTGTTACAAGGGGTTTTTGTACCTCACAACAAAGGGAAAAATTTGTAATAAATCTTTCTTGTAAATTGGCTACGGGAAAAATGTATTTTTTTGGTGGTAAAATAAATTTTTCTTTTAGTACCCAGCAGCGAGCAAGTTAATTTAACCCTGGATTAAGTTGCGCAAAAGAATTGAGCAGCCAAAAATGAATGGTATTTGTATTGAAAAAACCTGTTTCTTTAAATGAATACAACAGGAACAGGCTTAGATACCCTGGGTATTCAAAGTGCTGTGAGCAGATAGCATTAAAATGTATAGCAGCTGCATGGACCACATGGATTCAGATCCAATACCCACAAAATGAAATAGAAAATTAAGAGAACAGTCTTGAGACAAGCTGAGACACCCCCCAAAAAATTCTGTATAAAAATTGTTTTAGTATGTAATAAGCAGCCCCTGCAGCACCTTCCCCAATCAGTACAGTGAGAGCGGTATGAGCTCCCAGGTGCCTCCGGGTTTATATAGTGCGGTTTAGTCCCCAGAATCCCTCGGTCTTGATTGGGTTATCTCTGCACTGTCATGCAGGCTATGCCCCTTTTTCCCCCAGGTTCCGCCCCATGTAACGCCTGTGCTCGCACCATTTTATCAAACAAAAAACAACTTTGTTCACCCGAAGTACCCCAAAGTTGACTTAGTTTCCCCAACCCAAGTTTTCCTGAAATTCAAAACGAAAATTCACTTCGTTTGAACAATTCCCCATTCTAGTTGAACACAGTAAGGAGACTCACAGCAGAGGTCACTCGGCGAGGCCCGACTATGGTGTTTTAGCGGGTCTGTTTGACCACGGGTTTTTTAATGGTTTACTAGGTCATC
>JAODAL010038227.1:0-39457 GCA_025379985.1 Phyllomedusa bahiana
AAACCCGTCCCTGCTTGGGAAAAGGGTTGGCGGAATTTGGGCGGAGGAGGAAGTGAGGAAGATCAGTTTGTAGTCCCCCTCGACCCAGAGGCTTGGGAAATAAAAGGCTCCATCTCTCACTTTGGGGTGTTGGTGCTCCATTTCCTCCACATGATCCTCGCTTTAAGGCCATAAAAATAAAACAACATTTATGGGTGGCCCCCTCCTGGATCCCGGTACAAAACAAAATCAGCATTTTCCCTTACCCCCCCAAATAGAGAAAAAAATGCGGAAATGGAGCCCTTGTGATTATAATGGAGAATCTGTTGGGCGTCTGTTCCTTTCCCCCAAATGTCACGGTGGAAAAAACTAGGACGTGAAAGCTAGAGTCCCAAGGGCGTAGCGGCAGCAGCAGGCAAGGTGGCAAAACCCTAAGGGTGCCCTTGGCAATTTTTTTTTTTCCACCTCACCAACGCAGCAATGCGGGGCAAAATCCAACACCAGAGATCATTTAAAGATCATGGTCCCCGACTTCTGGTCTAAACCCCGATTTTTTTGCTGTGTTCCGGCCAATAGCTTCGGGTATCCAAAGGACGAATGGCCGAGTGGTATCACCCCATGGGTGTTGTCCTGCCCAGCAGCCAGGTTTCTGAGCGGACCTTCGCACCTGAGGAGTCATTACAGACAAACGCTCGGCTTTCCACAGAAAATTTGGTCGTTGACTTTCTCAAGATGAATCAGGCATGGATCTCTGATGATGTTGTGGCCCCTTGCGAGGTCAGTTGTTCCCGGTCTACTTCACTTTCCCTTTCAAACAGAAATGGTTCTCTTGAAAATTTTTTTAAAATGATCATTTTTTCTGCTTTTTTTTTTTCTTTCCCAACAGTTCATTTTGGGTTTTGCTGTGGGAGACTGTAAAAAAAAAGAAGGTTTCTGACAACACCTATTCCATTTATCACTTTATTTAAAAGTTTTCGCATTGTCAAAGTTTTGAGGTCTTTTGCTGTGAGATACAGCATAATTGGTCCTTTGGGTGAAATGTGGCTTCTAAGTGGCATTTCTCCTCACAATTTTTAATGGGCGAGAATCATATTTTAATTTTTTTTGGGGTCTGTGTGTGAGATAAGCAATAATATGGTCCCTTTGAAAGAAAAATGGGTTTAAGTGCTTTCTCCCTCCACAGTGGTGAGAAGTCATTTTTATAATTTTTGGGGTCGCTGCTTTTTAAATGCAGCTTTTAAGGGTCCTATTATAAAAAAAATGTTTTTCTAAGACTTTGTTCTTCACATTGACCAAAGTGGTCAAGGGTCATGCTTTGAATTTTTGGGGGGATTTTGTTTGAAAAATGGCATTTTTTCAGGTCCCATTCGAAAAAATTTGTTTCTAAAAGACCATTTTGTTTTTTACAATTGTCCAAAAATGGTCAAGGGTAAAGCTTTGAATTTTTTGGGGGCATTTTGCTTGACATCAGCTTTTAATCAAAGTCCTATTTCTAAAAAATGTTTTTTTTTCTAACAGACATTTGTTTTCCAATTTTTCCCAAAAAGTGGCTCAAGGGGCTTCTTTGAAATTTTTGGGGGATTTGCTGTGCATGCAGCCTACTACAGGTCCTATTTAAAAAATGTTGTTTTTAAAAGACATTTTGTTCTTCACAATTGTCAGAGTGGCTCAAGGGTGATGGTGCTGTCAGGAAAACAGGAAGTAGGTAGGATCACTGTGAATGGACACATATTGCAATATGGACTTGTGTTTACAAGATCTTTAACAGTAGCTATCAATCCCTGTATTGAGACAACCCCATTTATTACAATGAAAAAAGAGAAACAAAGAATGGTTGGGATTCCATCCTATTTTAAAATGTGTTTTCTAGAATTAAAAGTACTAAATAACTTGCTATGTCAAAATAGATGTTAAAAAATGTCCTCTGAATTGTACAAGGGGGTACAGGAAAAACTTGACCAGATGGCTAGGTTATTCCGAGGACATGGAGTATGGAGCACCGGACGAGAACAAAAGTACAGAGACCATTTCCTCCATCAAGTTGAGTAAATTGAGAAAAAGTAATGCATAGATAAAGGGCACCTGGGGTGTAACAGGAGCGTTACACCAAATTTCCAAGTGAAGCTCAATTGGTCCACACTCATACGGAGGGGCAAGCGCTACCAGGTATTGACTGTGTACTGAGGAAAAGGCTGGAGTTCTACACTTCGCTCACACTCTGTTCAGATGACCAGTTTGCGTTTGCTGCGTCATCGGGCCATTTTAACCTGCGTGTTAATAGATGACGGACGCCAGCCTGGGCTTTCACCGCACCCATGTAACTCCGGCCTGGGTCATGCTTTGGGGCCCAGTCAGGTCTAGTCAATGTCAGTGAAACTAAATATGGTGGGTGAAAGACTCCTTTTTTCCGGCACTTTTTTTAAATGGGGTGAATGCAGGGTGTTGGGACTCATGCTGTGGCCTGGAAGGTATAGTCAATGTCCAGTTCAACTAAAATGGTGGTTGAAGACTTCCTTTTTCCGGCACTTTTTAAAGTGGGGGCATGCAGGTTTGGGGCTCATGCTGTGGCCCAGGTCTGGGATAGTCAATGTCCAGTTTCAACTAATGGTTGGTTGAAGACTCCTTTTTCCGGCACTTTTTTAAATGTGGGGGTCATGCAGGGTTGGGGCTCATGCTGTGCCCAGGAAGGAATAGTCAATGTCCAGTGAAACTAAAATGGTGGTTGAAAGACTCCTTTTTTCCGGCCACTTTTTCATTTGGGGGTCTTGCAGGTTTGGGGCTCATGCTGTGGCCCAGGACAGGTTATAGTCAATGTCCAGTGCAACGTAAATTGCGTGGTTAAAGATCCTTTTTGCGGCCTTTTTAAATGTGGGGGTCATGCAGGTTTGGGGGCACAAGCTGTGGCCCCAGGACAGGTTTAGTCAATGTCCAGTGAAATAAAATGGTGGTTGAAAGACTCCTTTTCCGGCACTTTTTAACTGTGGGGGTCATGCAGGTTTTGGGGCTCATTGTTGTGGCCCAGGACAGGCATAGTCAATTCAGTTCAACTATAATGGTGGTTGAAAGACTCCTTTTGCGGCACTTTTTTATATGTGGGGGTCCTGCAGGTTTGGGTCATGCGGCGTTCGGACAGGGATATTCAATGTCCGTTTCAAGTAACATGATGGTTCAAAATTCATACTGCCTTCTTGGCAACTGTTTAATTTTTGGGTGATTGCGGTTTAAGGGTCAGGGCTGTGGTACAAAGACAGGGATAGTGAATGGGTCTGTGACTTTTTTTCGCTGGGACATTTTCTAACCTAAGTGTGTGGCCTAAGATGGAGCACGGATCCATTGGATGTTGTGGATGTTAATTTCAGCTTTCTCCAGCCTTGTTGGTGTAATTAATGAAGGTGTTGGTGCTCTCCCAAGCCCTTTAATTGGTCATCGCGCTTAATCGTTGCTCACTATGGGAAAAACCTTATCGTTTGGGGGCCGCTATCGCATCGTTTCAAATTCGAAGCCAACGCAATCGCTCAACAAAAATTTAAAAGGAAAAATTCAGAGTGTATTTGGGAAAATTTTTTGGGCCCCCCCCTTTAAAGCAGGATTCTGTTCTCTTGAATTCGTAGATTTTTTCCCCAAGTATTACTTGGCTAAAAAATTTTAAACGGTGGGTACATTTTAAATGTGGTAGTGAAAGGCGTTTTTTTCGTTTTATCAAGTTTTCCAAATTTTGGGGGTGTGTTTCTCTACAGGCCGAATTTTTATATGTCCAACTTGCAAACTGTTAGAAAAACAAAGGGTGTCATTTACCAGTGCTCTTTGACCTGTCCCTTTTTGTATTTTGGAAAAAACCAAACGAAAATTTAAAGACGCCTTTTATACTAGAACATTTAGGTGATATAACACTTTTAAAGGGATTCTCCTTTCTCACGCCATGTGAATTTTTTTTCTTTAATTTCAGATCCACATGCTTTTACATTTTCATTAATTGGGTAGTTTCGCCATCCCCACGAGGTGGGGGGATTTTGATCGTAAGTTTTTACAACGAGAAGCTCAATGGATTTCAACTTAAAAAACCCTTTGGGAAAAAAAAGGGGCCCTTTTTAATGAATCTTTATCTTTCTTACCGTTTATATCGGGACAATAGTGTGAACTGTATTTTTGTGCCATAGTAGTTTATCAAATTTTATTATCTATTATATTTCCCTTTTTTTCTATTATTATAAAATGATATGTATATTTTTTTTCCCTCTTAGAAAAAAAAAAATTTTTTTTCATTTATATTAATGGGATGATTATTGTGGGTGGGTATTTTTTTTATGTGGTGGTGTATTTTAGTTAGGTTTTATTATGGTATTTTGAACGGGGGGCCCCCCCTTTTTTAAAAATGGGGGAAAAAGTTTTGTTATTTTTTGGGGGGTCTTTTAGTTTTAGTTTTTTCTTTTTAGTTATTTCCCCTTTAAAGGGGGACTTTATTTTAAAAAGGGCCCTGGTAAAATTTTTAAAAAGGTTTTGGACTTTTTGGGAATGTTTTTGTGCTTTATCCATTCCCCAAGCTTGTAGTAAATTTCAGGGCAAACTTAATATCCCCGTGCGCTTTCGCCAACGGCAGGTTGTTTGCCCGGGGATTGTTGTTTTCCCTTTACTTCTTTGCGTGACGTGGTTTTATTTCGCAGCGCCCCGTGCGGATCGCGTGTGCCGGTTTTTGTAGTTCTTTCCGGCTGCGGACATCGGGGGGGGGTTTTTTCGTGCACCTGCGCAATCCTGTTTGAAGAAAGCGCGGACTTGATTAAGGGAAGGTTCCCCCATTGCCACCCCCGTTTTTCCCATTTTAAAATGGGGTTTGGGGAAATGTTTTACCCTTTCTCCCTCTTATCTATTTTCTCGGCAACCATATGTGAGGGTTCCCCCTCCCGGTTTAAACAAGGACCCTCATTGGAAAATTTGGTCATCTTGCCTCTTTCCCCAATCTATTGGGAAGGGGGCGGGGAGTTGTGCATATATTTTTTGTATTATAGGTTTTTTTGCATTCTCTCCCTTTTTGGGGAAATTTGTTTCTGTTCCTGGGTGAACCCCCCAACTGCGGGAAACGGTTGGGAAAAGGTTTATACCCTTATTGGGGGAAAAGGTTTTTTTTCTTCAAAGGTTGTTTGGTAACATTAATTTTATTTGTTTTTTACACTGTCCAAATTTACTTTTTTTTACCCCTTTTTTTTGTTTGGGTTTTGGGTTTGTTTTAGTGTTTTTTGTGTTCTTTTTTTTCTCTTGGGTGATTTATTTCTCTTTTGTATATTTTGGTTAGGGTTTTGTAGGGGGCCCAGATTGGGTTTTGGTTCCTTTTTGGGGAAGCCCCTTTTCGGGGGACCCTTTCCCCTTTTTTGATAGGCGTTTTAGTAAATTTTTTGGGTAATTTTTTTTTTTAGGGTTTTGCAGAGTAGGGAGTGGTTTAGTTTTATTTTTTTATCTAGATTGATTTTTTAAATTTATTTTTCCTAGGTGTTTTTTTTGGTGTTTTTTGTTTTGTTTTTTTATAAATCTGTATTAAACCCGGTTTTTTTTAATGGTTTATCTCTGGGGCCCCCTCTCTAAACCCAGTTATCCTATTTAAAAGTAGAGTTTTAAAGGGGAGTTTTTTTCTATTCCCAGATATCCCCTCTTGTAAAGGGCTGCATCAGCTCCCCGGTTTGCTATAAACTAAGACTGTTTTATCTCCCCCGATAGGCTTTCTAGCAAAGGGTTGGGTATTTGTACCGACCTGGTGTCCTCAGCAAACTCTTTACTGCGGTCCATTGTTGCTAGTTTGGGAAACCGTAAAACAGGGCCCCCGGGAAATTTAAAAATTTAAAAAAAAAAAAACAGGATGGGGGTTTTTTAAAAAGAATTTGATTTTTAGTGAGACAACCCCTTTAAGTGTTACAGACCAGTTAAAAATCCCAACTTTCAGTTATTATGAGCATAGCCAATTTTATGGTACCCAGAAGTAATATCAGACCAGAAGTGATGCCATACCAGGAGTGACACTGGACTGGGAGGGCCACAAAACGGTAAGTTAATCTTTAAAAACCCATAAAAAAGACGTAACCTTAACCATCCCTTACGGTTATGGTTCATTTTGTGAAGTTTTTGCAAAACGTTGATTTGTGCCGACTGGAACCAAAGTGATCAGATTTGGGTGGAATTTGACTTTGATCTAAATCTGAAGCACAATACTACTATAGATTTCTAAATATGTCTGTCTGGGTTTTGTAGATGATGTATTTGTCATTTTGATGAGATGAAGAGTTCTGCACACTATTCTTGCTGACAAAAGTGATCAAAACCTTTATTGTTTCCTCGACAGAAGGAATAAATGCCTATGTAGAAATGAACTAATTGAAGCGGTGTCATAGAATCACATTAAATAATATATCAAGGAATAAACAAATGCAATCATTTCCGTATAATAAAATTGCTCGGATTGCTTCGAGTACTGTTTCAATGACACTCATAGGACTGGCAGGAACTTCGGTGCTAGGGAACTTCAGAGAAGATAACCAGATAGGGCAGACAGTCAGTGCATCCTATCACTAAGGGCAACATGTCCGAAAACTGGCGGCGCCGCAGCAGTTTTTAGGCGCATTAAATCAGTGTAAATTCCGATCCTCTCAAAAATCTGGCGTCAGTTATATCTTGCATAGTAATTAGTAAACTTAATGTGCCTAATATGCACATAGCATATCATTGGTAGTGTATGTAATGCGCCATTTTAGGCGCATTACAGAGTGTCATACCTGCAGTATAATGCACCTAGTTTGGTGTACAACAGTTCATTTACATCGAGAATATGGTGTCAAAAGTGTTTTTGGCGCTAAAATAGACCAAAAAAAAACAGCGCTTGCGTATTGGGACATGTCGCCCTAAGTCCCCAAAGGTTCTCCCTGCCTGCTTGCCAACCCGACCCTAAGCGGTGAGAACTGGGCAGCAGGACTAACCCTGAATAAGTGTAAATACAGAACAGACAAGACAGATAAAGACTAAGTAGAAGGGTCTGGCGAAAATGTGTCAGAACCAGAGAAGGCAGTAAGGTACAGAAGTGGCAGGCAAAAACAGAAGTCAAAGAGGCAAGGTCATAAATCCAGATAATCCACAACGTGTACAAAGCGCACCAGCTAAAGCAAAGGCTATAACTAACACACCTCCCAGTCAGATGTGATCAAAAATAGGATGTCAGTGTCCCGGCCCAGGCTGTGATTAGTCCTGCCCACTGACATCCAGACACACAGCACCCAGACTGAATTACTAAGGTAGCAGTCAATCATAATCAGTCTCAAGTAGTGTTGAGCGATTATTATCGACAAAGTTGAAATCGGCACAGTTTTTATGTTGATCGGATTTTTTAGATCACGCGATAATTTCGGTTAAAATCTGTGCATAATCTATTAATATCGCGCCATTTTCGGCGCTTCCTGTCATTTTGGCGGCCAGCAAATCAGCTTACAGAATAGAGCAGGGTGAGATGTGTGTGCGACGTCATGACTGGGATGTGTATGGTTGCGATTGGCTGGAAAAATCACATGACCTCGTTTTACATAGAACAGCCCTTCCTGTTCATGATCAGTGTCTGTCAGTGTCTCATAGCAGTAGGACGTGCGCTCTGCCTCTGTGCAAACAGCTCAGCGAAATTATTCTATTTCTTCACAGAGAAAGCTCTACTGTTAGCTGTGATCCTTACAACTTAGTTAGATCAGAGATTTAAAGATTTTATGTAGTTAGGTAGAGAATTTTAAAGGAGCATCTACCGCTGTAAAGTCACAGGTGGGAGAGGGGGGGAGGTGGGGGGGTTGGTCCCACGGGCGAACACAGACAAGCTCTATAAAGAATACTGGATATAGTTCACCAAGACTTAGTGTAGACATTGCACTGCAATAGCTTTATTATTAAAAGTTTTCTATTGAAATATTTCCTTTATATTGGGCAGCCTGAACTTATATTAGGATACACATCTTTTCTAGTAACTGCAGGTCTCTTTGTTAGGTGCAAAACTCCACTTTTATTATCAGTATACGTTTCAGATAGGTGTTCTTTTTCAATTTTGCCCATTCCAGCTTTGTTGATATAGCCACCTTGCAGTTAAATGGGAATACAGCAATTTTGTAGGCAACAGGTAAATTAAAAGGTGCCAAAATCCCTTTTATTATCCAATACATTTAGATACGGTTTTTTCCTTTTTGCCGCGGGCCCAGCTTTTGTTGATAGTTTACTTTGCAGTTAAATTTGAATACAGCAATTTTGTAGTCCCCCAAGGTGATTGTTAGGGGGCCAAAAAATACCTTTATTATCCCGTAACATTCAGATACGTGTTTTTTTCATTTTGGGCGGCCCAGCTTTGTTGATAGAGCCCCCTTGATTTAAATTTGAATCAGCAATTTTTTTTTTGATTTGAGGAATTGAGAATAGCTGTGTTTTTCCCGTCTTTTAAAAAGAAAGTTCCAAACTCTTCCATACCTTCTAAAATTTTTATCTTTCTGAACATGGGGAATTCAGGTGGTAAGCGGAAAAGGGGGGGGGTTTAAAAATGGAGGTAAGGTAGGAGAGGTGTCCTTCCATGCGGGCAAAACACCATGCCAACGGAGTCGTTGCAGACGTAGGCCTGTCATCGCTGGTCGGGGCCCTTTAAATCTCAGAAACAAAACGGGCGTCCCCCAATTGTTCTTCAGTGGTTAATGCAAACCCGATCCCAGTTTACCTCCTCATCTCCGTCAGGCCACAAATCTGGGGTCATGCAGGTTTGGGGGTATACTGTGGCCCCGGACAAAGGGATATTAATGTCATTCAATAAAATGGTGGTTGAAAACTCCTTTTTGCGGGATTTTTAATCTGGGGTCATGCAGGTTGGGGGGCATGCTGTGGCCCGGACAGGTATAGTCAATGTCCCGGAAATAAAATGGGGTTGAAAAAAATCCTTTTTTCCGGGACTTTTTAAAACTGGGGTCAGACAGATTTAATGGTCATTCTGCGTACAGGACAGATATATCAATGTCCCCTGAAACTAAATGGTGGTTGAAAGACCCTTTTTTCGCACTTTTTAAATTGGGGCTCTGCGCGTTCCAGGAAGGGGAAAATTTAATTCCAGTTTAAATAAATGATGGTTCAAAAAGTTTCGCCTTTGGGACTTTTTTTAATTGTGGGGTGCAGGTTTTTTAAGGGGCATGCTGTGGTGCAAGACAAGGATAGTGAAAGGTTGTGACTTTTTTTTCTGTGTTTTTTTAACCTAAAATGTGTTGCCTAGAGTAGCACGTACCTTTGACTGTTGTGGTGTTTATTCCAGCTTCTCCAGCCCCGTTTGGGTGTAAGAATGAAGGTGTTGGGTTCTTCCCCCTTTGACTTTAATGGTCATCGGTGGGTAATCTACATCGACCATCGAATTTTTGTCATGATGGCCGTTCGCCATCGACCGATGGCGATAGTCAAAAAAATCGTTCAAACAATAAGGTCTCAAGTATTCTTCAACCTAGAACTGAACCCTACCAGTGTTCGCCCGAAAGTAAGGACAGCGTCTTACATTCTTTTTACCCGCCAAAAGGTCCCCTATGTCTTACTTTCGGGGTTATGTCCATATATTGGTGGGCATGGTATATGGCCCCCATAGCAGGTATAGGGTCAGAGCTGAAGTCAGGTATAGGGCCGGCTTTTAGGGCAGGTATGAGGGCAGGTAAGGCAGGCTGTTAGGCAGTGTATAGGGCAGCTGTAGGCAGTATAACGGGCCGCTGTAGGCAGGTATAGGGGCAGGTATAGGCATCTGTAGTCAGGTATAGGCAGCTGTAGGCGGTAAAGGGCCAGTCTGTAGGCATGGGGAGTGTATAATGCAGCTGTAGGCATGTAAAGGGCAGTGTATCAAGGCAGGGTATGCAGATGCATGCTGTAGGCAGGTAAAAGGCATGCTGGAGGCAATAAACTCAAAATAAAACACACAAACCAATCACTTACCTGGATCCCCGCTGCTGGGCCGTCAGCCGCGCTCTCCGGCTCTCGCTCAATCTTCTTTGCCGGCAGCAGGCGGGTGACAGGCATCAGGCCTGGCGGCACGCAGCGTGATGACGGGAGCTCCGGACAGCCGCGATGTCTGCGGTCGGCCCGGCAGGCCACTGCAGAGCATGGAGCGCTCGAGCTCTGTGTCCCCAAGTGGTATCCGTTTCACCTATAAGCGCTCCGGAGGAGTCACAATATAGGTGAAGAACACTGAGCAGTGCCCGGAACCACCCGCAGCGGCGTCCGGACACTGTGCGCTGTACTACCTCCGGCATTCAGGCTATATGCGCTCCCTGAGGAGGCCGCATATAGCTGAAGCGTCCTGTCGGCGCCCGGACGCCATCAGCAGCGTCCCGATATTTGCGCAAGGAGTCAAAGTAGCAGTTACTGACGTACTTACTTCGGGGTACGTCTTACATTAGTCGACCTCCCTAAACTCCCCGCTACGTCTTACTATTGGGGGTGTCTTACTATCGGGGAAACACGGTAGGCCAGCAGAACACAAATGGGTGGAGTAGAGGAGCTGCCAAAGTTCACCAATCGCCGACAAGGCAGTGTTCAGACAGGATCACAGAAAAAACACGAGATCATGGCCAAAAGCGCGTCCTCCTCTGCACCCTCAGGAGAGAGAACGGCGCCGAGGCCAGAACAGCTGCGATCATCACTTTCAGATTTCCCCGGATTTGCTAAGCTTGCTATTTTACCACAACCATTAGACAATGGGCTGCCATGTACAAAAGCACGCTCTGCTGGCGGGTCTGTACAGCAGAGAAAGGAACTTTAAACATCTGGTCAATTATTAGTCAGCTTCCTATCTACCTTATAATTTTAGTGCATTTTTGGTGCAGTTTTTGACGCAGTGTGTTGCATTGTGATATCTTCACCCATATATCCAGAAAAGCTACACCTACCTTCTGCTAAGCCATGCTCCCATGTCAAAGAGGTTGTAGAAACTAAAGTGTCCATAATAAATGTGCCTGCGACACACTGTGACATACTGTGACTAGAGATGGGTGAATTGATTCTAACGAAGTGGAATTCGTCTTCGCAATTCAGGGAAGAACTCGGTTGCGGAACGAAGTATTGCGGGACTTCGGCGAAGCTAATGTGGCTTTTGATTGATAAAATGGCTGCGAGCACATGGCGTTACATGGGGCAAGAACTCTGGGAGGAAAGAAGGCATAGCCTTCATGACGTGTGGCAGAGATGAAGGCCAATCAGAGACGACGGCGGGATTCTGTGGACGTCACTGCACTATATAAGTCCGGGTGCGACGCTTGGAGCTCATACCGCTCACACTGTAGCTGATAAGGGAAAGGTGCTGCCACGGCTGTTACTAATGATATCTTCTTACTAAAGAATACATTTTTTAATAACAGAGCGATTTTTTTGGGGGGTGTCACAGCTTTCTCAGAGACAGTTCCTTACGTTCTACTTTCTGATTTTGTGGGTGTATTTGGATCTGAAGTCCAGTGTGCGTCCAGTGCATCTGGCCAATATAGCAATTTAAATGATATCTAGTCTATCTGGCTCAGCAGCACATTGAATATCCAAGGGTGATCATAATGCCTGTTCCTGTTGTAATCATTTAGAGAGAACCAGCGTTTTTTACAACTACCAATGATCACTCTCATTTTTGGCTGCATCAATCTTTTGCGCAATTTACATCCAGGGGTTAAATTAAGGCGGTTGTTCTGACTGATGTGGTGACTAAAAGAAACAGTCTTTTTCACTCGGCAAAAAAGACATTTTTCCTGTAGGGTCATAATTCATAACCGAGGAGGTTAATTACAAGTTTTTTTCCTCTTGTTGTGTTAGCATAAAATACACGCCATTGTAACATGCTACAAAGCTGGTAGTGTTTTGTGGCTGCTCAATTCTTTTGCGCAATTTAGCATCCCGGGTTAATTAAGCGTTGTTCTGCTGTTGTGGTGACTAAAAGATAAACTTTACATCCGGGATTAATTAAGCGTTGTTCTGCGTTGAGGTGACTAAAAGAAACCGTCTTTTTCACGCGGGCAAAAAAAAATTTTGGGCCTTAGCATAATTCACAAACCGAAGGTTAATTACGAAGTTTTCTCAGTTGGCTGTTTAGCGTAAAATACACCCATTGTAACATCGCTACAAAGCTTGGTAGTATTTTGACTGCTCAATTCTTTTTGCGCAATTTACATCCATGGGTTAATTAAGCGTTTGTTCTGGCTGCTGTGGTGACTAACAATAAACCGTCATTTCAGGCGGCAAAAAAGACATTTTTCCTGTGGCATAATTCATAAACCGAAGGTTAATTACAAGTTCTTCTCTTGATGTTGTTTTCACCACCACAGAAGAAATTCTGTAGGCATATTTCTATATCTGAAGGGTTAATTAAACCTGTTTGTGGCTTTTTTATTCATAAAATACGGCACAAACAAGTAAATTTTTCCTGCCCATTTGTGGAGTTCGCAATTTATAGTCCACCAGGGTTACCCAGCTTCTTAGCGGGGTTCATTTGGAGTCAAATACAGGGTGTGTAATTTATCATATACAGATTCTTCATCAAACATGTCTCTGTACATTTTAGAACAAACGAATGTCAGACAGAGAGTGTCGGGCGAGGCTCTTCACCTGCGAGTGGCAGTGGCCACAAACATTCTCCTGGAGGCAGCTGCAGGTCGCAGAACAGCAAGGGGGACGTCGCAGCAGGGGTCACTCGGTGATGCCACAACAGCCGCTGACATCTAGTCGGGGCCGTGTGCTGACAGCAAGCCCAAGGGTTCTTGATTGGTTGACTAGGTCATCCACTTCCTCCCAGATGACATCTGACAACCCCAGCCAAGAGTCGGTGGGATAATCCGTCAGAACAACCATCTAGTTGGCATGATGGCCCTGGGAGCAGGTATCAAGAGCGTCCCTCACCTGACCTCAACCCGCCTCTGTCCACATCCGGTTCACTCATCCAGAGATCTAGCTATGTGGTCCTGGCTCAGCGCCACTATAGTAGCGAGGATGAACAATTTGAGGAGGGGGCAGTAAGGCAGCTACTTGGTCAGCGAAGAAATCGGGCCCAATATCCCCTGCTTCTTGCAGTAGGCGGCAAGTATAGATGGTCGGAGAGTGGCATGGGAGGTCATGGGTTGTGCGAGGGGCACAGCCTCTGTCATACCCAAGACCGGTGATGAGGACAGCAGTGACGATGAAACACAAATCAGATGATGATGTAGGCCTCTGACCCGGCACTTGGGAGGCCGAGTGAAGGGCAAGGGCTTCATCATCGTCAGGAGAAGAGGGCGACAGGCTTGGCGCGTCAGCAGGCGGCGCAGCCAGCAAGTGGTATGATTTGGCCCGTGAGATCAGCAGGGTAGCAGGCAGTGTGAGGGCGGGAGCCAAGCGGGCCACGGGTAGAAAACCCGCTTTTCCGCATGGTCCAAGAAAATAGATGGCACAGGGGCTCAGCGAGGCAAAGCGGTGGCAGTAAGTCACTCAGTGCGGATCGTTGGGGCGGTAAAAATCGCGATACTCGGCGAGTCGGTGTGGCAGTTCTTTGGCTAAGACACTGGAGGAGCCGAATATGGGTATATGTAGAAATCTGTAGGGCAGAAAGTTAAGTGCGTGGCCAGGGAGCTAACGTTGGCACCACGGCCCTGCGTAAACACATGTCACTGCGTCATCCATCCATGCCTGGGTAGAAACGTTGCTCAGATGTGGTGGTCGCATCCCGCCGCAGGCAGCAGCATCAGCGGCCAGTGGCAACGACATGCCATTGCAGCCTAGTCAAGGCTTATCCCAATCCCACCTCTGCAAGAAGGGAGCTGTTTCTCTTTGACATCTTCTCCTGGTCCAGATGCTCCTGCTCCTCGCTACTCATGGCGCCAGCAGTCGTTCAGCGAGGCGATTGCAAAGAGACAACAGTATGCGTCCAACCATCCTAAGGTGCAGCAGCTGACCGTGCTCCTGTCCAAGTTGTTGGTACTGCCGTCCCTCCCTTTCCAAATGGTGGACTCTGCACCATTCAGAGAACTAATGGCTTGTGCCGAGCCGAGATGGAGAGTTCCAAGCCGTGATTTTTTTCCAAAAAGGCAGTACCAGCACTTCATAAATATGTAGAACAGAAAGTGTGCCAGTCCTTGAGCTTATCGGCTTGTTCCAAGGTGCACGGCAGCGCGGACGTCTGGAGCTGTAACTACGGTCAGGCCAGTACATGTCCTTTACGTCCCATTGGGTGAATGTGCTTCCTGCCCAGGCACACCAACAACTTGGACAGGAGACGCCGCTTTCCTCCTCCACGTTGTCAAACTGCGGCTCCTGCGCCAATGTCCGCCTCCTCCTCCTCCCCCACCACACCATCTCAGCCTCCACAAGTACTGCTCCATCATAACACATGTGTAGGGCACAGCGGTGTCACGCAGTTCTACACCTGGCTTGCCTCGTGCGAACGAAGTCACACAGGGAGGAACTGCTCCGCGTCATGCAGCAAGAAATCGATGTGGCTTTCTCCGCGCCAACTGCAAATCGGAACCATGGTGATGGACAATGGAGTAACATGGTGTCCGCGCTGCACCGAGGAGGGATGGTCCATGCGCCCTGCATGGGCATGTGTTCAATCTGGTTGTGAAAAGGTTCCTGAAGTCTTCCACCGATCTTCAGAAGATTCTGAAAAGGCCAGGAAACTGTGCATGCACTTCATCCATTCCTACAAAGCTCAGGAACACCCTCCTCGAGTTGCAGCGGCAGAACGGGCCTCCCCCAACACACAACACTCAGATATCGATGTTTTCCTCCCCCGTAGAATTCCAACCTGCACATGTTGGACGCGACTGTATGAAAAATCAGAGAAAGGCCATTAACGATTTCTTTGATGATCCAGGCGGTCAGAAGTATCTCCCCTGTGTAACTTTGATGTCAGCCAGCTGGACAGCTCATGCGTGACACCTGCGCGTTTGTTGAGGCCATTCGAGGAGGCCACATTATTTGTCAGGTTCGGCCAGGACTATACGGGGATGAATAATGTCATTCCACTGCTTCATGTCCTAGTAACAGATGCTCGGAAAATCTGTCTGGGCAGGGGACTGACTTGTAGACGTGGCGCCTACATCTATCTCGCGGCCGAAACATGAGTCCAGGTGGGACTGAAATGAAGGAGGAGACGACATGGTGCAGAAGGCATTGCTCTTGAAATGAGTGGATTTTCTACCCAGAGCGTGGACAAGAGAGGTGGAGCAGCAGCAGCTGGAGGATGAAGATGGAGATGGAGGAAGACGAGGGCAGATGACCCGCAAGCACCGGTTGGCATGTATACAGGGTGGAGATGAGAGGGCAGGAGGCCCCTCGATAGTCACTTGTGGCAGAGGTCCCTCCAGCATGCTGATTTGCCTGGCTAGTGCCAGCCGAATCACTAGTCACATCCTGGCAGAGGGATGACTTCTGTCTCTCCACCCGATTGGAGAGCCGAGGTCAGGCTACCCGATCCAAAATGGGAGCCTTTTTCCCAGCTATTGAAGGGAGGACAAACTCAAACACTGTAGGGAAATCCTTCCGGTATCAGTAGGCCGCTTGCCTATGTGCGGCATCATGCGCCTGCCTCTGTCCAGGTCTGACCGGGGGGTTCTTCAGCGCTCACTGTACTACTGATGCGGTGCTGGGGGAAGGTAGGGGGGTAGGAGCAGTAGCCAGCACATCAGCTGCAACCTAAAGTCTGGAGTCACTGATGAGCAGCCTTCCTTCACCCACCTAGTGAGGAGGGTAGTCGCCAGCAGCAGGCCAGGACCTGAGGCAGTCCCTGAAGCCAACAGGATGTGGCCCCAGTTGGACAGCACTCTGCCACCGCCAGTTTAAGAAGATCCGCTGGACTCTACTGGGCAGGCCAAAACAGGATGTGTGGCCGCAACTTGCCGACTTTGCAGTGGAGAAACTGTCTTCTGCCGTCCAGTATTTTGGGCATCAGAGCGGGTTTTCTCAGTGCCGCCGGGGGCCATCGTTACCCCAAGGAGAAAGCCCGCTTGTCGCATGGGAAAATTGGGAAACGACTGCTTTTGTCAAGATGAATCGGCGTGGATCTGCCAGGATTTCCACACATGACGCAATGCCTTAGGCGTCAGACTACATCAGCCAAGACGGCCTCAAACCACACTGTGAGAAATAGTCTGGGTTCAAACGTACCTGCCTCATCCACTATTCTGATGTCCGCCAACCCACCTCATCAGCCCACATCAGCTGACAGCTTCATCCATCGGCCACCAACCATCTTTACCAGGGACTGGTATTGCCACCGCCTCCACACTACCTGTCGATTGGAGCCACTTCATGACCTCATGCTGGCTGCTGGCTGTTTTCTGTGTGCCATGACATCCACACTGTGTCCATTATGCCACTCTCTGGACCTCATGCTGTTGGAACCTGCCGCCGTCACCGTCCAACTCTCTGTCATTGTGGCCACTCTGTGGCATACGTCGATGATTTTGCCACCCCAGAATGGCATTGTGCCACTGCCTGACCGTCATGCTGGCTGCTGTGGCTGCTGCTGTGACCTCCACACCTTGTCAATTGTGCCACTCTGTGGGCCCTACATCCTGTTTTTGCCACCCGATCCAGAATGTCATTGTGCCACTCCGTCCATGACCGTCATGCTGCTTCGCACCGTCGCCCGGTCCACTCTCTGTCATTGTGCCACTCGCTGTGGCCTACTCCTGTTTTGCCACCTTCCAGAATGTCATTGTGTGGCCTCTGTCTGACCTCATGCTGCTGCTGCGCCCGTGACCTCGCACACTGTGTCAATTGTGGGGGCCACTCTTGGCCTACTTCCAGTTTTTTGCCACCACCTCAGAATGTCATTGTGCCACTTGTCTTGACCTCATGCTGCTGCTGCCGTGACCTCCACACTTTGTCATTGTGGCCACTCTGTGGCCTAATAATAATATATAAAAAAAGGGGTGGACTTTTTAAACTTTCCAGTTTTTGGCCACCTCCAGAATGTCATTGTGCCACTGGCCTGACCTCATCTGCTGCTGGCTGTTGATGCCATCAGCTCCACACTGTCATTGTGCCACTCTCTGACCATCAAGCTGGCTTCTGTTGTTGGCTGGAGCCGTGCTCCTCCACACTGTGTCATTGTGCCACTCCCTCTGACCTCATGTGCAGCTGCTGGGCCGTGACCCTCCACTCTCAGGTCAATGTGGCCACTCTGTGGCATACTACTGTGTTTGCCCACCTGCCATAATGTCATTGTGCCACTAGCCTGACAACATGCTGCTGCTGCCGTGACCCTCCCACCACTGTATCATGTGCCACTCCGTGGGCCTACTCCTGTTTTAAGGGGGTCCACCCTCCAGCAATGTCATTGTGCCACTTGCCTGACCTCATGCAGCTGCCCCTCACCCTCCTCCACACGCTGTTACTAATGTAGCACATCTGAGCTCTCATGCTTGTTTTTTTCCAGCTTTCGCTAGCATCACTTTATCAGCACATTCCCGCTTGTTTTTTTTAGTCAGCTTTGCCCTCTTAATCCCCGGGGAATTTTATAGTAAAGAAATTTCTAAGAGGGGGCGGCAGTCTGTGCGGTCAATAAAACACAACATTTATGAAGCCCAAAACCAAGATCCCCTGCATATTTAAGCAGGACAAACATTCACAAGCACCCTCAGGCTCTGTGCAGCCGGAAATCCTTTTTTTTTAACGTGAATCGTCCCGAAGCAATTCGGACCGAAACGAATTTTGACGGAAAATTCGGCGAAGTGACCGAATAAAATTTTTTGAAAAATTTCCCTGCCAACGTGACATGCCCTTTTCATTTAACCCCACTTTTCCGCCTCAAATGACACATTTTATGTGCAAATATAACAGTAAATGTAGGCCAGTATATTTAATCACTTGAATTTGAATGGTTTTCAGAAAGTTTAATTTAAAAAAAAAAAAATAATCATACATTCAAAACAGCTAGTGATGAGTGATTGTGTCAACTATCGTTATCGATTCGATAGTCGATATCGGCAATTATCAAGACGATTTCCGATAGTCGATAATAGATTAAACGCCGATGACCAAAAAAAGTCTTGGGGGGGAACAACCCTTTAATCTTACACCCAAACGGGCGGAGAAACTGGGTTAACATCCAAAACAGTAAAATGGATACTCTTTTCATCTTAGGGAACCACATAGTTTTTAAAAACCACAGAAAAAAGTCCCGACCATTTACACCCTGTCTTGACCACATCATACCCTTAAACCTGTCTGACCCACAATTAAAAAGTCCAAAAAAGGATCTTTGAACCACCATTTTAGTTGAACTGGCATTGACATCCCTGTCCTGGACTGCACAAAGACCCCCAAAACCCCAGACCCCCATACGAGATGACATTTTTGGCCGAACTGGGAGGACAGAGGAAGACTGCTGGGTGCAGGTTACATTAACCCTGAAAAAACAATTGCACGCTATTTGTTACTGGAAATTTACAGGCCCCCACCCAGCGATGACAGGGCCCGACAGCCTGCGACCGACGAACGCTTGGGGTTTCGGTTTCCCCACACTGAAGGAGCCCCCCTTTTCTCGTACCTCTACCTCCATGTCCTAAACCCCCCTCTTTGCTCGCTTACCCCGCAATTCGCTCCATTTCAAAAGATAAAAATTTAAGAAGGTATGGAAGAGTTTTTGACAGTCTCTTATTTAAAGACGGCAATCACAGCTATTCTTAAATCCCTCTAATTTCCTACAGCCGACTACGATTAAAACTGAATTGTTTCTAGCAAATACCTGTGAAATGTGGTCTGGTGGAAAGAACCGTAAGACAAAATCAACAGTTTTCTTCCTTCAGTCCCAAAGGGTTTTTACAATGCCCGTAGGACAGGAATGGATAGGTTTCAACAAAATATCATACAAGTGCGCTATCTGCGCCAAACTGAGATTCACCGAGCGAAATTTAAAACTATTCAGAAGTTACAAAAGATGAGAAATTGCGTTTTTTGCAGCAATGACAAACGAGAACAGGTGCTAGGAATTTTTTTCTATCAGAAGTGTCGTACAACGTGGCTATTTGAAAAAAACTAGGGCCGCACCACGTGCAATACAGCTATTTAAAAGTTATGTGGATAACAAATGGTGTTTTTTGCACCAATGAAATACACCAACAGTAACTAAGACATTTCTGTATCCAAAGTAGAAGGTGGCTATTTGAAAAAATCTGGGGCGAACCAAAGTGCAATACAGCTATTTAAATGTTATATCGGATAATAAAAGGTGGTTTTTGCACCAATGAAATACAACAGCAATTACTAGCAAAATTCTGTATCGTAATATAAGTAGAAGATGGGTCTTTGAACAAAAATGGCCTGCGCCAAAGTGAAAATCACCTAATTAAATTGTGTATGGATAATAAAAGGTGGTTTTTGCACTTATGAAATACACCTGCAATTACTAGCAAATTTCTGTATGGTAATATAAGTATAAGATGGGTCTTTGAACAATAATGGCCTTCGCCAAAGTGAAAAAAAAAACCCTAATTAAATTGTGAAACGGATAATAAAAGGTGGGCTTTTGCACCTATAAATACAACAGCAATTACTAGCCAAATTTCTGTATCGTAATATAAGTACAAAAATGGGTCTTTCAATAAAAATGGCCTGCGCCAAAGGGAAAAAAACCTATTTAAATTGTGTCGTGGATAAATAAAAGGTGGTTTTTTGGCACCTATGAAATACACCTGGTGACTAGAAAATTTCTGTATCCTATTGTAAGTACAATTTGGGTCTTTGAACAAAAATGGGCTGCGCCAAAGTGAAAAACACGTAATTAAATTGTGTACAGAAAATAAAAGGTAGTTTTTGCACCTATGAAATACACCAGCAATTACTAACACATTTCTGTATCGTAATATAAGTGCAATGTGGGTCTTTGAACAAAACTGTGCTGCGCCAAAGTTAAAAAACACCTAATTAAATTGTGTACGGATAATAAAAGGTGGTTTTTGCACCTATGAAATACAACCGCAGTTACTAGATCATTTCTGTATCCTAATGTAAGTACAAGGTGGGTCTTTGAACAAAACCGGGCTGCACAAAATTAAAGGTACTATTTCACCTCAGGTGCGAGGTGTGCTGGCCAAAAGCTGGTAAAAAAAAGCCATATCAATATCGGTTCAAAGCAGAGTCTGGTCTGCACAATATACACTCTCCTTTCAAAAGCCTGATTGTCTGTGTTCGCCCGCACTCCCCCCCCCCCCCCTCCCCCCGCGGCTGTGCAGCGCTAGATGCTTCTTTAAAAAGTCTCAGCCTAACTAAGAACTGAAATTCTCTAATCTACCTGTGTTCTAATGTTCACAACTAAAAGCATAGTTGTCTGTGTGATCAAAGAGTACTGTGTCTCTGAGCGGAGCTGTATTGAGGAGGGAGCTAACACACGTTCTGCTCTTCTGAGACACACTGATGCTGAACAGGAAGGGCTGTTTTATGCAAAACGAAGTCATGGGATTTTTCCAGCCAATGACAACCATACACATCACAGTCATGACGTCGCAACACCCGCTCACCCGCTCTATGCTTTAAGCTGATTTGCTTGCAGCCAAAATGACAGGAAGCTCCGAAAATGTCGCAATTTTAATAGATTATGCGCAGATTCTCACCTAAATTATCGCGTGATCGGAAATTTCCGATCAACCTAAAAACCGTGCAGTTTTCAACTTTGTCGATTCTAATTGCTCATCCCTAAAAACAGCCATCAAAACACCACAAACAAAAATACTGGAGCACATTTACTATTGCTGTCTAAAGGGTAGACACTGTCTGTGCAAGTGTCTTGTTATGTGTGATAAATTGGGCATACCATTTTTCTAGCTTTATTAAGTTTCAGAATACATCTCCTGCACTTATGTTACTGTACCGCTCAGCTAGTTGTAGAGGAGCTAAATATCACTGCTATAGAACCACCGACACCTGATCTGACAGTGTGAGTCTGAAGCTGTCTGTAAATCTGTTATGCAGCATTTTGAGCAAACGCCTTTCCACATTTTTTAGCAAATGGACCCCACTATGCAAATATACTTTTCAAAAATCTCCTTTAGACCCGAGTAAGTAGTTTTTGACACCTAATAATCTAAAATACAGTTCAAAATGCAAATAAAGTCACCGTGATCAATGATTCAAAACTGTGAATCTGTGAGTGTGAATCCAGGCATAGGTCTTGCTCACACAACAGATTTTTTTAATCAAAATCCACAGCAGAAATTCTAGGGGTGCCCATCAGATTTGTGCCATGGATTCTGACTTTATGTGCTGTAATGAATGTGGATAACCTCCACTCAATGGGGCTCATCTGTGTCCTTTCTACGTGATTTTCTGAAGCAGAATCCATGTAAAAACTGCATCAATAGGAGGTAGATCACTTATTTTTTGTGGAGTGGATTTCAGATATGAACTATATGCATAGGTTTCTATGGACTGTAGCACAGATGACCACTAAAATATAATGGTATGTGGATTACCTGAAAAGCGTACTGGGTTTTGACTCAAAATGCACATAGTTTCCACACCTGTGTCTGCATGAAGTTGTGTGTGAACAAGGCCTTATACTGGCCCCACTGACTTTGGTTTGATACTGCCATTAATATGGCCTCATGATGATAGACAGACCACCAAGGTTCTGTTAAACCTTCATTAGATTAACACAGAAATCTATATAAATGCAAGTTCTCTTAAAAAGGTTATCCCACTATAGATGTTTATCACTATCCATGGGACAAGTTGTAAATATTTGATGACTGGGGTGGTCACCGCTGGACCTCTATGATCACTAAAATGAAGTCTTCCTCACTTTCTGCACAGTGAGGAAGCCTTTGAAAAGAGCAGCGATGAGCAGACACACTGCTGCTCCGCTCAAAGTCTATAGGACTACCAAAGATAGCCAAATACAGCACTCAGCTATTTTTGGAAGTCCCAAAGACTTTTAGTATAACAGCATTGTGTCCCCTCATCCACTGCTCCACACAAAAACTTCTTCACTATGTAATCGCAGAGAGAAGAACAGGGGATTCAAGGCCTCCAATTTAGTGACCATGGGGGGTACCATGGGTGGAGCATCCAGTAATCAGACATATCACATATACAGTGGAGAGGCAATAAATATCTCTCATGGGAAGACCCCTTTAAGTAGAACTATAGCAGTTAGGGCTTTGCAGCCTTAAAGAGGTTTTCTCACTACATTGATTCATCATACCTCAGTTCTGTTTTTGTGGTTTCATTTTGAATTCAGGGGTGTGTTTACTGGCTTCTACTAGGCTGCAGTAGAAGCCATATCTGTAGATACAGCAACCAGTGCTGGCAGCCTATCATGAGAGATTGAACAGGTCTGCAGCTATAGTGACCTGAGGAGCTGATGCAGCCTATACAAGAGGGGATATCATGGAATAGGTAGGACACTGTTAATGGACATATATTGCAAAGTTACTTGTTTTTGCAAGATCTTTAACATAAAAAGCAATCCTTGTAGTGAGACAACCCCTTTAATGCAAGTAAGAAAATTATTTAATTAAATGTAGACATAATCATTCTATTGACATATATAAGTTTTCTGTCACTGTTGTGAAATACCATTAATTCCAATGTATATTCATTGTTTAACACCATGTTATTTTTAGATCTACAGTTCTGTGATTATTCATTTCTTCGTATACTTTTCTAGGTTAATTTTCCTTTTACGTGGACTCCCAATCACCTGCATAGAAACAGAATTAGATGATTACATTTAGGCTGCCCTCAGCTTATCCTAGAGGGAACTCAAGAGCTAAGTCCTAACTTTGCTATTATTGCGCTCAATCAATAATTAGTACACATCAGGCTACTAAACTCCCCTTAATTGTGGCACAATCGTTTGTTTGTCCTGGAAATGTAGTAATAGATTACCAACTGGATGTTACCTCTATCCTTGTCAGCAGGGCAGTTTTCTTAATGGACAGTGTCAAAGTGTCATGCTTCATTTATAAGAATTTAAAAGGTGAAAACCAATGGGCACCACATAAAGGATATGTAAAATAATGAGGCAAAGCCTCCAATAATCCAGAAAAAAAAATCATCAAACAGTGCAGCTTTGAAAATATACACTTTGTTAATGAAAATATTTACACAAGTAACATATCCCCTATGGACAAACCACAAGAATTAAAAACACTTAAAAAAAACAAGAAATTGCAGGTCCCGATTCACAATAGGATCCGAAAAGGACCCACCTACATAAAAGCAGAGTATTTCTGCATCAGAAAAACAGTCCAGTAGAATAATTCAATACAATTTCACAAATGAGTAAAATATCTATACCAAACTAGTGGTCCGTATTATTATATAACAGATGATGAGTGAATCAATATAACAGCAAAGAAACTCTCAGCAGCTCATTTCCTATGTGACTGTTAAAACCCCTACACATATCATTATAAACCTACAGCTTATTCAGGGGTGCTTGCTACAAATGATAAAGTTTGCGTAAATATCAAGATAAGGATGAATTAGGGTATGTTCACATGGCTTATTTTAAAGGCGTAATTGCGCGCCGTAAAAATTGCACTTTATACGCGGCGAAATGCGCGCCGCAATTACTCTAGAGAGCGACGAATTACGTGTCGTCTTCCCTATCGTACAATACAATCGTATCGTACGCCCGGGGAGAGAAGTGACATGTCAATTGTTTGTGGCACTTGTCAGTGAGGGCCCAATGGGGCATGCCCCCCTGTGCTTTGGGAGTACACGCTGATTAGCGCATGCTTTCAAAACACCCGGCGTATTGCGGCGTGTACAGTACGCAATAAGCCATGTGAGTATACCCTTAGAAACAATCATTTTCCAGAATTATGGAAATCCCTGTTGTCAATTTATTAATACACTTCCAGGAATAATAACAGAGGAATAGCACAACACAGAAATCCCCTTTAGCTCAATTGCCTTTATTTTTGCTTATGAAATGTCTTGTAAAGTGAATTTTCTGCTAATATTAGTTTTGCAGGCAGAAAACAGAGACAAAATCTATAAGAAAAACCAAAAGGTCCCTGGAGTTAGTGAAGGTCAATTTCCAACCCCAATTTTCCCTGTCAATAAAACTAGATAAATCTTCTTGTTTCTTCGTATGTGCTCATAACAAACAAAATATCTTCAGTTTAACCTGTAATTTTTTAAAACTTTTTTATTTTCTACAGCTAACAAAAATTTGAAATTGACGAAGCCAACCTATTTTTTAATTTTGACCACAACGTTCCAAGACAGACGTAGCTCGAAGTCCTGTCCAAACTTTTCACACGTTTGACCTAGAGTGAAATGGATGAAACTGTTTCAGCTACACACTTTCGAGGCTTAAAAAGAAAATAGAGAGAGGAGAAGGAAATAAGCAGATGGCTAAAGATGAAGGTCAAATCAGATTGAGAAGTTTGTCAAAATGTGATGACATCGGTAATCTGTAAACTGTTATTGCACCTAGCTGGAGGTGCTGAAAAACATTTTGAAATTACAGAAAAAACACTGAAGTCTCCGGCATGCAGGCAAGGAATGATCGCCTGGAGTGGTTCTACTCTATGGATGAATGCCAGATGCGGGGAGCGACATATCTGGAATTAATGATATTAAACATGCTTTTCTTTTATGCTCAATAATAACTCTATTATGATTGATACAGACCGCAGACACTTTATCTAGTACAAATGGAATCGTCTGTCATTGACTATATTAAATCATCAATTTCTGCATGATGAGGATCGTTTAAGGTAACTAATCATCTGTCTCGTTCTGCAGTCTTTAAGGGTGATCAGATAACATTTTGAATACTGCCTGAGCAACCGTGACAATCTAACCCTTCCTTGTAAGGATTGAGAGGGGCCCATTATGCCGTCAAACCCTGTGAAAATATCATGGCTTTTTCTCTACATAATATGCTGCTGTAAATAAATCACTCTCCACAGCAAAGTTTATTGATCACAAGCACTTCCTTGCTTGTGTCTAGTGAAGTCTCTACAGAATAAAATGCTGCTTTGTATTTTGTCCTGTCAAAATATTAAACGGCTCTGTCAAGAAGAGTCAGCCTAGCATTGATGGTGTAATTCCGTTCTAGCCTTCCTCATTTTGCTGGGGTTTTTTTTTCCTATCGCTGGCCCGGCTCACAAAGCACATTTTTTTTCTATAGCCTTCCAATTATAGCCTCATAAGATTATAAAGATTTAGGATAAAGCAGTGTAATTTAGAGGACAAAATCCTGAGCTGGTGGTCAGGGAAAAATAGTAGTAATAAAAGAAAATGAATCATATTAGATGCAAAGCCAAATTACAGTTTTATTATACCACGCCCTTAGAATGATAAGGGTCCATAGCGTACCTCCAGTTTTAGCTGTAGGTACAAAAAGGTGTTTTTTCTAAAGAACTGATATGGAATCTGGAAAAAGAAAAAAATTGGTTTAATCCATTGCATGCTATACTAGGAAAAATTATCCCCTAAACAATTATTTTAGGGAAGGGCCCTATAAATACAACATGCAGTGCTATTATTCAGTTATAGGGACTACATTTAAAGAGAACCTGTCACATAGATTTTGCCCCCCTTGCTGAGGGCAGAATAATCTAGTGTTAGACCTGCTGTTTCCAGTGCTGTGTCCCTTATTCTGTAAGATGCTGTAGTTTTCATGTATTTAGTGCTCAAATCTGCAGTTTTCAGCCAGAAGAGTCATTCAAAGAGTCATTCAAAGAGTCAGTTTTTTTCAAACCCTGCCCACCTGAGGCTAGCCCCGCCCACCTCAACTGATAAACCTATTACTTTCAATAGGTAGAAACAGGTGAATAACTGTCAATGGGCGGGGCTAGCCTTTGGTGGGCGGGGCTAACACCTGCTCATGAATAATATTTGAGCATTATATGCTCTAAAACTACAGCATCTTACAGATTAAGGGACACAGCGCTGGAAACAGCATGTCTGTCACTAGCTTGTGCTGCCTTCAGCAAGGGGGGCATAACCTATGTGACAGGTTCCCTTTAACAAGACCCTTAAAGGGATATAACAGACTTTTACAATTAACAATAAATAGAGTCAGATTTAAAAAAAAACAGGAAAAATAGAGCTGCGTCTATGGCAATTAGACCATATGTCAATATATGCGCAATAGACGCATGTTACCCCATGATGTCGCTGAGCATGCGTGATAGACTCCTGTAGTTAAGATCACAGCAAATTGAGTACTAGGATGTTAGTTAGAGGTATCCTGATTGATAGGAGGAGTAATTAGGATTCAATATCAGGGCTGTATTGATGGGTGTATGACTGTGGCCTTTACCGCCCCCAATAGCACTTCTTATCTACATAATTTCTATGCATTTGTCTATTGCATATTAATTTCAGCAACTATATTTTCCCCTGATGTTTAGGGGGGAACATGTCAGGAGTTGTTGCTTGGAAAATTAACTTGATTTGAGGAACTGGTTATACATCTACATATAGTATGAAGGGTGATACCAGGGTTTGCGAGGGACAATCACCGGAAGTGGAGCCACCCTTTTCAGGGCAATGACTCTTCAATTTCTGAAGGACTAATAACAGAGATCTATAGGGTTAGTTGAATAGGTTCTTATTTGTGATTATTTCGATGTATGGATTGCAACCCTGTGGACAACAGTACTGTGAGTAAATACTAACCGTTAAAGTTATCCCTGATATGTAAGCACTAATTTGTGTGTTTTTTTCAGGTTATTGATTGCTGTATTCTTGTGCTGCTTATTATTACTTTTCAGCTTATTGATTGCTGATTTATTACCTATTGTGGCATCTTTCAGTCCCTGATAACAATTCTTGATTTACTATGTGGCTATCGTATTGAGGTATTATTTGAAAAAAAGTGTCTTTTAATTGCTTAAATCAGATTGTATTAGTTTTATTGGGAGAATTTTTTTTTTTCAGTGACTCTTTGTAGCATCTTTGACTGTTCAAGCACCACACATTGAAATCTAGATTTTCACTATAATGTTCAGTAATTTCTGACTTAAATTATTGTGGATCTCTCTGGTCATTGGGAGGACTGTGCCATCTTCTAAGAATCTCCCATTTTTTCCAAAATTGTGGAGTGTTGCAAATTGAAAGAAGTCACAAGTGTCTGCACCAAGTAAAACATTCCAGGAATTGTCAAATTTTTGATGGTAGAAAACTGGGCCAAAGTCGATAAGAAATATTCTCCAAGGAGTCGTATTACCATGTAAAGATTTATGAATTAAATTTTTTAGATTACAAGTTGAATTCAGCCATAATTTTACTAGGTAGCAAGTAAAAATTCAATTATTCAGGTTGATGTATTAGAAGCCAGATAAAATGAGCAAGCGTAAGGAACTTAGGGCCTTATGTATGAAAGCTGTCTAGTAGTAAGAATGTCTTTGTTGCTCATAGTAACCAATCAAAGTTCAGCTTTTATTTTTCCAGAGCACCAAATGAAATGAAAGGTTTGACTGTTGCTATTGGCAACAAAGACAGTCTTACTCCTATACAGTTTTCATAAGGCCCTTAGTGACTTTGAAAAGGGCCAAATTTAATGGCTAAGTGATTGGGTCAGAGCATCTCCTAACCACAAGTCCTGCGGCATGGTTATGAAAGTCTAGTAGCCATCTCCTAACAAAGATTCAAGAAAGAACAACTGGTGAACCAATGAGTAATGGGCACCCAAATTTCATTTATACTTGTGGGGAGTCTATCTGATCCTGTAATGCTGGCCATAATGAAGGTTTTGCTGGCTATGATAAAAAAGATTTCGGCATTCAATGTGTATTTCATCTTGCAGCAAATAAGGCTGTATGGCCACAGAGCGATCAAATGGTAAGTGTCTACAATGAGCATGTAAAGAGTGGAAGCAATGGGTGACAATGGCCAAGTCTGATGAATTATGTTCTTTTACATCATATGGATGGTCTTGTTCTTTTACATCATATGGATGATCATATGGATGGTCTTGTACATCTGCATCACTTATCTGGGGAAGGAAATAGTCCCAGGATTTACGATCGGATAAAGGCAAGCTGGCAGAGGTAGTATGAAATCTGCTAGAGAACCTTCCATCCTGGCCTTCATGTAGGTGCACAACTTACCAAAACATTGTTGCAGACCAAGTAAAGCCATTCATGAAAACAGTATTATCTAATGGCAGTGGCTTCTTTTAGGAGAATAATGCCTCTTTCCACACTACAAAATGATTCAAGAATGAACTGAGGAACATGACAAAAAGTTCACGGTGTTGACTTGACCTTTAAATCCCCCAAATCTCAATCTGATCGAAAATCTGAGGGATGTGCTGAAAAAACAAATCTGATCCGTAGTGGTCTTCACTAACACTTTACAGGACTTACAGTATGTACTATTGACGTTTGAACATCAGGCACTACAGGACATCTTCAGAGATCTTCATCCATGCTACAACAGGACAGTTGATGGTAGATTGAGTGACCTACACAAAATGTAATGTTGTGACTGACCGATATATATATGCTAAGTAAAGGATTAAAACACCATGCCATATAATCATTATGTAGATGAAGCTATCATTGCAGTAGAAAAAGACATGGCTGTGTAGTAGACTATAAAGGGTCCAGCTGTTTGGCTGGTCTTTACACCTGTTATATTACCATATTTACAGGTCCTTAGAGAAATATACATCTGATTACTCTTCTCAGAGGAGAATTTGATAATTTACGATGAATTAAAATACAACTGATTTATAAAGAAGATGCCTGAAGTACTTATAGGTTATACTTTAATACATAGTTACTTTTATGCGTTAACAAAATGTACTTTATTTTGATTTGAAATTTGACATTTTTTTAAAAAACATTAGTGCATTTGAATGTAGCGGTAACAGCAGGAAGTACTTATAGAGACAAAGCACTTTAAGAGCACTCCTAAAAAAGTCTTTCCTTTTAAGATAAAACTTATGGAAATTAACTTCCTTCTGCAATTAGAACAAATTCCCTATTTTGTTACAATTAGCGGGTCAGCAAGGGTTTTCCATGCTGTGTCGATCTTCTTTGGGTGCTTGTATGGAGTGGTTTTATGGTGCTCATGTGCTTTGCATACCAGCTGACCATGCTGTGCAGCCTTGATTTGTTGAATGAATTGGCTCATTGCAAGTCTCTCTTTAAGTTTCTTATTTGGCAGAATAATGAGTTATTGATAACAAAGCTCTGTTCATTTGTGTCTAAGTTTGTCTTGGGCTACATTTTCAGTATCTTTTATGTCTCCTCTGTAATCCTCACAGGCCAGGTTCAAGGATATTGCATTTCCTGAGAGATTCTGTCTCAGCATCTGCTAGTATTCAGCTTTAGTAATCTAGTACCTTCTGTGTATCAAATTCTGTTCTGTTTGGTCCAGTCCTAGTGATTGTATCTAATAATCTTGTTTCACCAATTATTTAGAAGCCTTAGTTTCTTTTTGTGGTTCAGCTTAAATTGCTCTATGTCAGAGCTTTTCATTCCTGGGTTCCTTTTGGTGCCAGCTTGTTTGTCAGTCAGTTGTAGATTAGTGATTTTTTTAGGGACCTTTAATGGGATTTTCTCACCATGCAGTTTCATAGAGTCACAGCCAGCTTCAGACTCACACTTACTGGTCAGGCTGCGAGTGGTTCTTTAACAATGATTAGCTGATCCTGTTAAAGTGAAATGTCTGCAGAAGATATGAAATCTGTAGCACACAAAACTACAGAACTCTAAGGAGTTAACACATGAAATTAACTTAAAGTTTTGTTGTTAGAGATTACACACAGCAGGGAGTGACTCCCCTTGGATAGACAGCAGTTTCCAGCAATCAAACAAGAGAAAGCAAACAGAGACATGGTTGATAACCAAGAAAAACTTCGGTGCACTCAGAAGAGATAAAATCTCTCTTATCTCCTTAACAAAGCCATATAAAAACAATTGTCTTCATTTACCTTCCCTTGCGTGTTGAAAGCTAATCATTGTAGTGAGAAAAGCCCTTTAAGATTAGTTTCAGGGATAGAATAGGAAGAGAGGAGGCTTGATATCAGGTTTAGATATCAGGGACAGGTTTAGGGGAAGACTCCGGAACAGTTAGCTCTTAGGGTTAGTTTATTATTGTCTTGTTTCTGGATTGAAATAATTTATGATGTTGCCACTTACTGTGTTCATTACGTTTCTGTCTTGCTGTTATGCTGTCCCTTTCCCCTTTACTCCCTTTTAACGGGTTAGTCCATCTAGGGGTTTTTTGTTGTACCTACGTCTTTTATTTTACACATTGCCAAACCCAAAGATTTCCTACCTTTTTATTTTTGTTTTTAATATTGCTTCCCGTTTTGCATTGGGTAATATTTTAAAATAGGTGCAAAGCAATAAAATTAAGGGTGTACATCAAGATCAGAAAGGGGTACAATCGAAATCTGCTGTAGGGAGAATTTCACTATAAGTCTGGTATTTTCAAAATTCTTCTTTTTGGACCCTGATTTCTCTTGAAATATGGTAGATGCAAAACAATCTTTATATTTTTAATATTCCAAATCCCCCCAAAACCCTTTCCCCAGGGGGTGTCCTTTCCCCCCAACCCAAAAATCTTGAGTTATGTGAAGTTTGGGTTTTCAACCATGTATTTGGTTTTCTGGTTGAGATGATCAATCTTCAAATAAATCTATGCAATCTTTGTCTTTTATAACCCTATTCATCCATTAAATCTAAGACCAAATTGTCAATAAATTTTGAAAATTTTTCCAATTTTTTAGTAAAGCCGGGTAGCTGGTTTTTGGGTTTTTACCCAAATGGGGTTTTTTGTTTACAATTTTGGCCGAAATTTAAGGAAATTTTTTTGCGCCCCTTTTTTTTTTACTTGCCGCCAAAACACCAGTTCTAAATAGACTTTGAAAGTATTTTAAAAACAAGGGGCCCTTGCTAGGGGGCCTAAAAATTTTCCGGGGGGCCCCGGGCCCCTTTTTTTTTTTTGGGTAGGGTGGGTTCACACGACATTTTTCCCCGGCTCATTTTGAAAATGCGGATGTTTTTTTAAAAAGGGGGGGAAAAAACCCCTTCTTTTTCCTGGGCACTTAATTTTTCCCCGCACCCCCCCCCAAACAGGGTCCCGGTTTTCCCCCCTTCCTCAGCGTTTTAACTGGAAAAGTTTTAAAATTTACCCAAAGAACCCCAAATTTACTTTTTTTTAGAAAAATCTCCCTTTATATCAAAACCCCTAAACAGTCACCCCAAAAATTTTCCCAACCCACAAATGGAGGCAAAAAACTACCAGACCCAAATGATTGTTACTAAAACCCCCCCCAAAAAACCAAAAAACCCCAAACTATTTAAATACTTAAGGATCAAAAAATCCTGCCCCGGGCCCCGCCCCAAACGCCCAAACCCCCACCGGGAACCTTTCCATGACACAGGGCCCCCAAAAGAATTTAAATTTCCCCCTATAGGAAAACCCCTTTGTGGTTTGATAATTTGTTGTTTTGTAGGGCTCTGCAGACATATAAGTGATTAGAATGCGTTACATTTAGTGATCCCGGGGGACCCTTTTTCTGATCAGCGTCGTTCCTTTCCCTTTTTTTTCTCCATTGGTTACAAACCCTTTATGCTGATTGTTCCCCGGGCCCAAAACTAGGGCCCTGAGGATTTTGGACACAAATATCTTTAGAATCCTTTACATTTCCGCCAAACTCCTTAATTAAGATATAGCAGTCCCTCAGTTTGGTATATTGGGCCTGAAAACAGTATTTGGGGGCCCCCGGCAGATATATGGGGGGGCCCAGGGGAGGGTATATTTGGGGCCCCAAGGCGGATACAGGGGCCCCAGGGATGTTTATGGGGGGCCCCAACAGCGGTTTTTTTATTTTTCCAACGGCCAAAAAATTTTTTTTTTTGGGGCCCCCCTTTCCCCGTTTTAATTTTTTTCCACAAACTTTAAAGTTTATATTAAACCTTTTTGGCATAAATTCCAAAAAAAAGGAAAAAATTTAAAAAAGGGGCCCCCTTTAAACAGTAAAAAAAGTTTTGGCAAAAGAAAATTTTAATATAGGGGCCCTTAGGCCAAGTTTTTTTTTTTTTGGGTTTGAGGCCCCCCGTTAAAGGGTCACTGAGGCAGTATTTGGGGGCCAAGGCAGGTATATAGGGGGAAAAGGCACATTGGTGGCCAAAGGGGAAAGGGGTTTGGGGGCCCCAAAAGGAGGCCAAAAGGGGGCCAAGGCAGGGATATGGGGCCCCAGGAGGGATATGGGAGCCCCAGGAGGGGATTTGGGGGGGGCCCAGGCAGGGAGGTTAAAGGGAGCCACCCGGAGGGGTATGGGGCCCAAAAGGGAGGGTTTTTGGGGGCCAAGGGCAGGGGTATGGGGACCAATGCAGGTATTTGGGGGCCACAGGCAGGGGTTTGGGGACAAAAGGCGGAATTTGGGGCCCCCGGCAGGGTTTTGGGGGCCCCCGAGAGGGTTTTTTTGGGGGCCCCCAGGCGGGATTATGGGGAGCCACAGGGGGGTTTTTTTGGGGGGTCCAAAGGGGAGGTAAATGGGGGCCCCCGGGAGGGATTGTTTAGCCACCGGGGGGGGATATGGGGGCCCCAGAGGGGAAAAATGGGGGGCCCAAAAAGGCAGGGATTATAAAGGGGGACGGGCAGGGATTTTGGGGGCACACAGGGGGGGGGGTTTTTTTTGGGGGCCCAACAGGCCAGGGGGAAGGGAATTTGGGGCCCCGGCAGTTTATGGGGGGCCACGGCAGGGATATGGGGGGGCCACAGGCAGGGATTTGGGGCCCCAAAAGGCAGGGCAAAATAGGGGCCAAGGGCAGTATTTTGGGGGCCCAGGGGAGGTTTTAGGGGGCCACAGGCAGGCGTAGGGGGCCCCCGGCAGGGCATTATAGGGGCACAGGGTATATGGGGGCATGAGGCCGGTAAAAGCTTTTAAAAAAAAACAAAAAATTAATTTTCTAATTTAATCCCCCGGCGGTGGGGCTCCCCTCCTCTTCAGGGCCCGCGCCTCCTCCGCCCGCTCCTCGGGGGGCATGGTTTTGTGAGGGGTGTGCGCCCGAGGAAGGCAGCGTCGCGATGACATTCCCCCATCTTTGCGACGCTGCCCGGGTGAGGGCACCCGGGGGGCCGGGGGGTCCTTTAGGGCTGTTGGGGGGAAACCCGGCGGGGGCCCCCCTGTGTCGGACCCGGAAAGACGGTCCGACACTGTCTGCTGGGCCAGGGAGCGCTCGCCTCTCTGCCCCGCAGAAGCCCTCAGCTGTGTGTGCGTCCAGCGGACGCACATGCAGTTTGAAGGGCCAGTCGGTGCTCCAGGCCCAGCGCAGAGGCCTGGACCCCGGGGGACTCGGGGCACAGGGTGTTTTATTCGGGGGGCCCGACCCCAAAAATTAACAGCCCTAGCGACGCCCCTGATAATACAGCAGTATAAATGAAAGTGTAATGTGCCAAACTCTTTATGACAGTTTTGCTTCAAGCTTTGGCGCATTAAAATGTGTAGTGCAATCTATAGAAGTTTTTTGCCGCACATATGCCAAGAAAATAACGCATGCGAATTCATAGATGTCGCCCTTAGTCTCTATTTCCCAACATACTTGTTATATGCAAGACATGATTGACACTTTGCCATTGTAGTCATTGCCACTTTTCATAAACCAATCCCCTTTATTGTTTTCTAAGGCAAAGTCTTTGTTCTTAAGTGATAATAGGTCTTAATTAGTGTCATTACTTTAGACCCAACAAATAAAATCATTCTAAGGGTCCACCATCCATCTACGCACAACATATGCACCTGCAGTTTTAAAACCATTAACAATTTTATAATTGTACACATAGGGTTGTAATAAGGTTGAATTTACATTGAGTATTCAACACTTTTTCTATTTATTTAACATAGGAAAAGTAGGTCCTAGAAGTAAGTAATTGAGTTCAGTTGATGTCAGCCCAATTTGTGTTTGTCTACTGCTGGACTTTTTTTTAGCGCTGTTCCAGTAGGTCCTATTATTTTTTTCAGAATTAGGACCAACTGGAGGATTCTCTGGTATTATGGTGGGCCAGTCAAACTTCTCAACCTTGCCAGAAGAGAAATGTAACTGTATTTATGATATTTTAATGATATATTTGAAATTCCAATGAAATACATTTTAAAGACATATACATAGAGTATGAGGCTGGCATTGCAATGAAGATTTAATCATACCATCTTTTTTATGGGCTGTAATGTATATTGTTATACATATGCTTATGTCTATACTGATCATTATAGCTTGAAGTTTTGGAACAGGACTAGATAGCAAGGAACGATGAAGGAGAAGAATGTGCTATTCATCAGTACCCGTTTCTGTGCTGACTGCTGCATATTGAACAAGAGCTCAACATTCGGAGGAAATAATGAGCATTAAACATCACAGGTTCTAAAAACAGCTGCAAAATGTGTAACATTTTATTTTAGTGGCTGGAAATTAAAGAAAATCTATGTTGTGAAGTGGATGTAGCCAAGTTCACATTTACATACTTGTCATCTAATAAATATACGTACTATAAGTATCTCCTAATAAATATGAAAACATAAAGGATCTGACTTGAAATGAATGGATTGATAATGGTACTTTTTTATATTTAAAAAGCAAAAATATGAGTGTCCACATGGAATGAGAACATTCATTTCCCTATATAACTTGTAGAAAGCAATTCAGGTTTTCTTCTTTTACATTGAGCAGTGGCAAAGAAGCGGCCCCATAGCAATGATAAAAATTCCCTGATGAAGAGGCTTGTCCCATAAAGCACACAAAAAAAATCTCAAATATCTTCTTCAATCATCTCCCTGTGATGTTTCCTGTGCTAAATTGCGTTTTTTTCTATAGTGTATGTAGCCTCCCTTCTCTCAGCATAGCATCAGCATTTCCTGCATGAAAGCTGCTTCCTATTACCCTGTAAAACTACAAGCCCTATGATCGACTGCTGTTATTTTTCTATTTTCCTCCCTTCCAACCTTAGTCTTGGTACATGCCTCCCCTAATGCTGAAAGTCTAAAGAGGCACAACCAAATGAAACTTAATAAGCTTCCTTGAAGCCAAATGTGTTTAGTCACCTGGACTTCTGGGCCTGATGCATAACTGTTTGCGGTGCATCAAGACACACAGAACTATTCAGATTAATGTAATCAAACAGCTGATGAAGAACTGTACAAAGCTCCCAGAAAATGTAATAAAAGTATATTGCAAAAATATCTAACTTAGGGAAAGATATTATTATGAAAATATGTTTTTCACTGGACAACCTCTTTAAGTTGTTGAGTTTTGATGCCTATAATTGATGAGCATTTTTTTCTCCCTCCACAACCTTACCTCTTGCCAATTCCCTTTTGTTTTTAACAGTGTAGTTTATCTAGAGAGAGGATTCCAGCACAAGTTTTCACCACCTCATATTGAAGGGCTCGGGAACAACCAGCACTAGGTTCCCTCTCCCAATGGCCCCATAGCAACCACATGGTCTTCTACTAGGTAATGTATACACTTTCAAGTGAATATTCTTTAATATTGTTATATACACAAATAGGGCTTCAGCAGACAAGGTGGTGGCCCCAAAGATATAAAGCCTTGGTCTGACAAGAAAAACACTAAACTTGAACTAGTAGATCTGAGAGCGGCATCATTGCTAGGGGTTTGTGTAGAAGAACATCAGTTGTCATACACATACTTTTTTTGGCATGTGAAGATGTTTATTAAAAATCTACTAATTACATTGGACATTGAAAAATTTAAACTGTGTAAAGAATTTGACCACCAAAATTGTTTATATTCCTATCACTTCCTTACCTCATACTGAGTGTACTTGAGGAACCTTGAAATCCATGTAACAGATAACAGTTTTAGTGGACTTTCAAGTCATAGTTCAAGACTTAATATAAGGTTATATTATTATCCAGTGATGTTAGTCACAGGGCTAAAAATACAGCAACTTTAATGGGTGCTAGCAATAAGCACAGAGTAGTTGTTACTGCAGAAGTGGTTGCATGTATCTCATTAACAAAGATTTTTCATAAGGACATGGTTTTGTAATACACCCTTTCTAAACCACCTCCAGGAGCAAAGCCATTGGAGGACTGGTTGGGAATGTACTCAGGGTAGCACGAGGTGCTTACAAACTGGGTGTCATGAGTTGTGCTGCAATCCCCACGCCAAGCCACGCTTTCACTGCCCTAGACCACCTCTCCCTGCTCCTGCTCCTCTGCGGTCCTCTGCTGTGTGCCAGTGCACTCATACCTGCTCCCTAGGGCACATGTGCTGGCTCTGTGGAATATAAATGGCTAGCATGTCAGTAATTGCACAATCACCAGGCGCTGATCTTATATCTTGTTTCCCCTTTCTGTATGATTTGCCAGTCCGTTGGTGTTGTTTAGTGAGAATTTCTGATCATTTTCTGCCTTTACCAAGTACCTGACCACCTACCTGCTTTTATTGAATATGTTGCCTGCTCCCTACCCTGACTTCTCTGCCTGTCCCTAACTATGTTCTTGCCAATGCAAGAAAGTCACGTCTGGGGTAGCGACCTGGGAGTCTCCCGACGCACAAATCCAACCAACCTTTCAGCGGGCTCTGGCGAAGAACAGGGAGGCTCCTTAGACTCGACTCCCTGATGTGGCTTATACCACCACATGTGGTGGTCCAGCAGATCCACATCCTGTGATATTATAGTAGACTGAATTTTTGCCCAGGTGAAGAAAAGTCTAGCTGCAACATTAACCTAAAGTATTACCACAGTATAGACACTACAGGTTCCTCAGTGGAATCTGATGGAACCATCATAAGTCAGCAGGTGTTTTTGGTATATGTTGTATGATGACTATAGCACATGATCTGCCCATGATTCTCATGCATAATGCTCTTGGCAGTCCGAAATTTGTTTTCATTTCCATAATATTGAATTAAAAACACATATAAATAACTTCAGTTGCAATGCCTTCATTCTAAATTCACTCTCTTTTACTTACTATTTTACACTAGATGGATATTTTGAGGAATCAGGAAGTTTCAAAACATTTACAGAGAGCAAGAAAATTGGCCACAGGCTGTGTTAAACTGAGAAAGATCCTACTTTCCCCTAACAAAATAATAAGTTTTATATCCCTAAAGAAAATTAAATAACATGTATGCTGTCTCCCAGCAACATGCTCCCTATTAGTGGTATGCCCCGCATTTAGGTCAACATAAAAAATTAAGTGATTTATTTTGACCAAGTTCAAATCGAATTTTGTCAAAATTCCCGTAAAATCAATCCTAACCTAAAACTAACTTTAGAATTGGGGTTAGGATTTTTAATGATTTTAAGGGTTTAATACATCTTTCATCATCGGATATCCCCATATCTTTAGAACTAGAAGTGATGCCAGAAGTGACACACAAATACCAGCAGGAGAGATGGGCGAATTGATTCTAACGAAGTGGACTTGGTTTAGAATTTCCCGGAAAAAATTGGTTCGCACGAAATAGAGTTTGGGGTAATTGCGGGAATTAAAATTTTTTTTGTTTTCTAAAATGGCTGCAAGCACAGGCGTGACATGGGAAGTGAGGAAACCCCAAATGCATGTGCAGACATCAAGCCCCAAAAAGACGTCATAACTTTCGGCTGCTGCAGCAGCAGGACTCATACAAAGGAAAATAGCTTTTAAAAGCCATTTGGGGGAGGGAGGTCACTGCTTTTTCAGAAAAATGCCTCTTCCTTATCATTTTGATTCAGTTTGTGGGGGTATTTTAATTCAATCCGGGGGGGTCTATTCTGCCCCCTTACCTTTTTAAATTTCCCTCGGTATTTATGGAGCGCAAAATTTTTAATTTAAGGGTTAATTAAGGTGTTTGGCTTTAATATTCGTAAAAATATACAGGGTTTTTAGTGAAAAAGATGAGTAAATTTTTCCCGTTGATTTCTGAAACGCAATTTAATTTAAGGGTTAATTAAACGTGTTTGTGCTTTTATATTTAGTAAAAATTTTAAAGGTGTTTTTTTAAAGCCAAGACGATAAATTTTTCCCCGTTGATTTTGGGGGCGCAATTTATATTCGGGGGTTAAATTAAGCGTGCTTGTTTTTATATTTAGTAAAAAAATACGGTGTTTTAAACGCCCCCCAAAACGAGTAAATTTTTCCGTTGATTTTGGGTGCAATTTATATTCAAGGATTAATTTGCGTGTTTGTCGTTATATTCAGTAAAAAATTACATGTTTTTTAAAGCCAATGAAGAGTAAAATTTTTCCTGTTGATTTCTGGAGCACAATTTATATTTAAGGGTTAATTAAGCGTTTTTTTGTTTCTTTTTATTTTATTAAAATATACGGTGTTTTTAAACGCCAAAGACGAGTTAAATTTTTCCTCAAAAAATTTTTATTCAGGGGTTAATTTAAGCGTGTTTTGTACTTTTATATTCAGTAAATAACATGGTGTTTCTTAACGCCAAAGACGAGTAAATTTTTCCTGTTGATTTCTGGAGCGCAATTTATATTCAAGGGTTAATTAAGTGTGTTTGTGCTCTTATATTCAATAAAATATACAGTGTTTTTAAACGCCAAAGACGAGTACATTTTTCCTGTTGATTTCTGGAGTGCAATTTATATTCAAGGATTAATTAAGCGTGTTTGTGCTTTTATATTCAGTAAAATATACAGTGTTTTTAAACGCCAATGAAGAGTAAATTTTTCCTGTTGATTTCTGGAGCGCAATTTATATTGAAGGGGTTTTTAAATTTAAACGTGTTTGTGCTTTTTTTATTCATTAAAATATTACGGTGGTTTTTAAACGCCAAAGACGAGTAAATTTTTCCTGTTGATTTCTGGAGCTCAATTTATATTCAGGGGTTAATTAAGCGTGTTTGTACTTTTATATTCAGTAAAATACATGGTGTTTCTTAACGCCAAAGACGAGTAAATTTTTCCTGTTGATTTCTGGAGCGCAATTTATATTCAAGGGTTAATTAAGTGTGTTTGTGCTCTTATATTCAATAAAATATACGGTGTTTTTAAACGCCAAAGACGAGGACATTTTTCCTGTTGATTTCTGGAGAGCAATTTATATTCAAGGGTTAATCAAGCGTGTTTGTGCTTTTATATTCAGTAAAATATACGGTGTTTTTCTATACCACAGACGAGTAAATTCTTTCTGGTCATTTCTGGAGCGCATTTTATATCCAAGGGTTACCTAAGTCTGTTAGTGGGTTCATTTGGAGTCAAATGCAGGGTGTGTATTTATCATATACAGATATCTTCATTAAATAGAGTCTGTGAATTTTTGAACAAACAGTATGTCAGACAGAGAGGTGACAGGCTCTTCCATTGCAAGTGGCAGTGGCACAAATATTCCTGGAGCAGGCACAGATTGCAGCACAGTAAGGGGATGTCACAGCAGGGGTTACTTGGTGAAGACAGGACTGCCGGTGTCATGTAGCGGCCATGTGTTGATCAGCAACCCAAGAGTTCTTGATTGGTTGAGTAGGTCACCAACTTTATCCCAGATGACAACTGACAACCCTAGCCAACTATCGGTGGGTTCGTCAGATACAACTCTTTGTTGGGAGGCCCGCCA
>JAODAL010038228.1:0-39457 GCA_025379985.1 Phyllomedusa bahiana
TTTTTTTGTCTTTTTAATCGCCTTTTAATACAATTTTAGGGAGGCAGGATAAAGAAAATACCGCAGTGTTTTATATTTTTATTTCTTACAGTGCTCACTGTCCAGTACACGTGATATATTAGTTTTACTCTGTGGGGCATCTTAAGTACAACGAGATGTCGGGTTAAAGTTACAGATTTATAGACTATGTTGTTATGCATGCAGTGATTCTAAATATGTGTCCTTTTTACTTCTGATCTTTTTGGAGGAAAATTACATTTACAATGGGAAAAGGTGGTGTACCTGTTTTACTTTATTATTTGTGTATGTTTTTTCACTTTTACTTTGTTATTACGGTACTTGTCCTCATACGGGATTTGACTCGGCGTTCTTTAGATTGCTGCAATAATACATAGCTGTGCATTACTGTACTCAACAATGTTACTTCAATTCCCATCCCGGGCGGGCAGGGGCGTCAAAAAAGGCTTCCGGGGTCGTTATGGCAGCCATCGGCATCCTGGGATTGCAAAACGAGGTGCCGATAGAGACAGATGGAACTCTCTCCCTCTGTCTTTCCTCAGTTTTTGCAGTTGCAATTGACTGCGGCATCTAAGGGATTAATCGGCCGTGATACCGCAGGTCACCAGCTCTAACACACTGCTTGTTCCCGGCAGTGTTCTAAGTTGTTCTCCAATTAGGCCCTGTCATAAGTTATGGAACCCATAACAACACCAGGAAGTTTTTCATTACTTAAGGAACCCACAAACACCCATCTTTTTGAAGTTGTGTCGATTGGGCAAAGGAAAAGATGTGCAGCTATGCACCTCATTCATTTAGATGCTGCAGCATGTAAAGGAGTTAACAGCAGGAATTTGAGTCATCTCCAGTCCTTGCTGTTAATGGCTAGTGTCAGCTGTATCTAATAGCTGACACCTGACGCATATGGAGCGAGCTTACTTGCATATGGAGCAGGATCCCTTCCTGCCACTGCTGCATAAGTTTACTGCACAGGGTGATAAAGAGTTTAAGCAACAAACTTGAGATTATTTGGCTCACAAGTAGTTGCACTTCAGAACAGTCTGCTTTGTACCCTCATAAAGTTGCTGGATATATCTAAATGTCTGAGGAAGATCGGTACTTTGCAAAGTCTGGTTTCTTGGTTATGCATGCATAAAAAAACATTCATGGGAAAAATGTCCAGAACATCTTAACGGTGTATGTCCACTGATGCCAACAAAAGAGTAACTGTCAGTGCTGCCACTCCACCTTCTTCTCTTGTGAATAGTGTTGGATTGTGCAATGGTTAGTCGCTATCTGTGATAAGGAAGGTGTCTGTCGACTGTATCCAGTCATACACAAGAAAAAAGCAGACAATGATACTGAAGATTAAAGGATTATATTAAATAAAGGCACATTATTTATTTGGCACCAAAACAACTGTGCATGAGCTACACAGTGCAGTGTAATAGCTGTGTCTGTAAACAGAAAATATACAATTTGTTCATGAGGTAGTATTGGCATAGATAATATAACTGACCTAAGCTATTAACAGAAAGGCATTCAGTGAACTGAACTACTTCTCTGATAACTAAACTACTGCACAAATACTTCACTACTACATCGCCCAATCATTAAGACACCTTTCAACAGAACAAGATAGAATCCAGGCTTAGAGAGTGGAAAGAGAGAAATGGAGGAGCCCAGAAAGAAGTGAAACAGGGGAAGGATATAAAAGGGCAAAGAGGAATTAGGAGAAGCAGGAAAGCGGTGGACCATATAGGGTGGAGGAGAGTCAGATGATCATGGATGGCAGAGAATGAGTACCATTAAAGCCATAGAAATACAGAGGAAAGAAAGTGTACACCATGGTAGGTGAGAGAACCTAGTTGGCTCAAGAAGACTACATACACATAAATTGATGATGTATATAATTAAGGACAGGTGTCAACCTCCTATTGGTGATTAAATAAATTACGTCTCTGATCTCATAAAAGTCCAAGGTTGTTGTTTCTATGTCTTTACTATTGCATAATAATAAAGTTGAAAAAAAATAATTACATCCAAAGTAAAGTAATGTGTTGATTATTTTAGTATAAATATATGGATGGCCTCCATTATGTCCAAATTTAAGAGAAAAATCTACTCGAATGCCAAATATCAGATTGAATCCCTAAATCAATGAGCCATTTTCAGTAATCATGTACCCATAAACTTATTTTATTATTGTAACAACGCTGAAAGACGTAGGAAGCCAAAACAGAGTTCAATGACAGTTAACTGGCAGTCGCATGCAATAACTATATGAAGCGTGTATCATTTATGAAATAAGGGGGACTCACTGTTATAAAATTGAGTTACAGAACACCATGGTAGATGATGGCAGAGACACCAATAAGGAAGCTACCACAGATGGCTTTAATCCCTTCACATCGCAGCCAGTGTTGGACCAAAAGATGGAGCCCTGTTTTTCAAATCTGACATGTCAATTTATGTTGGAATAACTTTTTAACATGCTTACCTATCCATGTGATTCAGAGTATGTTTTCTTGTGACACATTGTGCTTTAGGTTAGTAAGAATTTCTTATCCATACAATCGTTGTTTAATTGTGAAAAATATAAATGTTTTGAAAATTTTGAAAAATTTGCAATTTTCAAAGTTTAAAATTTTCTCTATTTAAGACTGATAATTATACCACACCAAATTGTTTACACCTAGCATTTACCATACATCTACTGTATGCTGGCATAATTTTAAATGTATTTTTATTCTTTTTTACAATAGTAGGGGGCTTAGAAATCTCCTAACAATTTTTCGTATTTTCAAGAAAAGTTGCACGCCCGCCTGTTTTCGGGACCAGTCCAGTTCTGATGTGGCGTTGGACACAAGGTATAGAATTTCTCTTCAAAATGTAATAACTACCGTTAAAATAAATGACTGCAAGAAACTGCACCACTTAACAATTTACCTAAATGCTGTTTTGAATAGTTTAACCCTTTGGGGTGTCAGAGAAATTAAGGAAAGGTGGAAGTAAGATTTAAAAATTTCACTTTTTCTGAAGATTCATCCATTATTCACTGTTAGGCAGTATACGTTACCAGGGAAACGCAACTGAACATCGATTCCCCCAATTCTGCTGTTTTTAGAGATATCCCATATGTGTCTCTGGTGCGCTATTTGACCACCTACAAGCCTCAAATTAGGCGCCATTACAGGGTTGCGGACACTCTAACGTGGTAAGACGTAATGAACACCCTTAAAAAGACCCCATATTAGAAACTACATCCCTTAAAGAATATATCCAAGGTTGTAGTGAATATATCGACCACACAGGTGATTCACAGAATTTTTTAGCATTAGGCTGGGAAAATGAATAAAACATTTTTTTTCCAACAATCTGCAATTTTAGCTGAGGTTTCATTTTTACAAGGAATCCTGGAAAAAAGCACCCCAAAATTTGTTCTCCAAAGTTGGTCAATAATCTATATGTGGGTGTAGACTGCTGTTTGGGCGCATGGCAGGCTTGGAGCGCTATTTGTCTTTTGGAACACAGATTTTATTGAGTGCCATGTTGTATTTGCAAAGCCCCTAAAGTACCAGAACAGGTGAAACCTTTCAGAAGTCAACCTGTTTTGGATTCAGCACCCTTCATGCATCTCATCTAGGCGTGTATTGTGCATTTAAGGGTGCACATGTGATCCATAGTTTTGTAAGCCTTGGGCCATGAGAATGGGGGGAAAAAACGCAGTTCCACCATTGTTTTTTGGGCTTCATTTTTACAGCGTTAGTCATGCAGTGTAAAAGATTTAATAAGTTTACGATTATGGGATGGTGCAAATACAATGATAATACCAAATAGGTGTACTTTATTTTTGATCTTTTTGGGGGGTGATTAGTTTATTGCAATGGGGAAAGGATGGTGTGTTTTTTACTTTTTTTTGTGTTGAGCGTTTTTCTTTTTTCACTTTTTTCTTATTTTTATACTATTTTCACTTGTCTATAGATTGCGGTTATCACACAGAACATAACATGTCTGTACTGTTCTGTGTGAGTGAGCTGTCATCACCATGGTAACTGTCAGTCACCATGGTGGTGACATCACAGACCGCCCCGGAAGTTTTTGTTAGACTTTCGAGGGAAAAAATTGGAGCCCACGATTGAGGCACGGGGTCTCCAATGGTGACAGAGGGATCCCCCTTCCTCTGTCTTTCCCTTAACTGACGCAGTCACGATTAGCCATGGCATGTAAGGAGTTAATCGGCGGCAAGCGGAGAAAACTTCACTTGTTGCCGATGGCACAAGTGGTCAGCTTTAAGATATAGCTGACTTTATGCGCTGATCGTGCAGGCTCCAATCGTGAACCTGCACGATCTCCAGGATGTACCGGCACGTCCTATTGCGTTAAATGACTCGCAGTCAGGACGGGTCTGTATGTCCTTTTGCAGTAAAGGGTTAATCCGGATGCAGAGCAACAATAAATGATAACTAACCCTATCTAACTTTCCATGAATCTTAACATAGACCTATCCCTAGCACTGTTCCTAACACCAGACACCACTAACTGTTTTCGGTCTCTGAATATATTGTTCAGCTACATCTGACCCGAAAAAATCAGGATGGTGCTAAGACCCAGAATTATCACGATTTAACCCGGGACTACACAACGCCCACAAACTGACAGAGGGCAAAACTAAGAAGGATAAACAAGGACTTTAGATAACTTGGTAAGAACTTAGCCAATAGGAGTGGAGAGGACTAGAAACACTAAAGATACTTGATAAATGGAAATACTAGCAGATAACTAGGCATCCTAGGTCTCAATTGTTAGAACTGTCTAATAGTAAAACTGCCTGTGTTGCCCAAAGAAACCAATCAGAGCTCACCTTTCATTTTTGTCAGAGCAGTTTAAAAAGGAGAGCTGAGGTCTGTCTGGTTGCCATCTGCGATAAAGGCAGTTTTAGTATTAAACAATTTTTGGTAAATGAGTTACTATGTCCCAGAAAAGAAAATATCACTAATGCTTAACCAAACAAGACTAGACTGGCTAAATACACTGACACGATACTAGACACAAGACAAAAAACAATATACACACAGAGCTCCGCCATCTACAATCCCTGTGCTGTCAAGGCAGAAAATTCAAATAGATAGCCTAAGGCTATGTTCACATGGAGTGTTGAGTCCGTGTTTACACACGTTAATAAATGTGTGTTTGGATCCGTGTTTCGGACCCCAAACGGACCAAAACACACATCTAACAAGGTGCAGTGTGATTTACATTGGGTTCAAAGTAATACACGCATCAGTGTTCAGACCAGTGATCGCCTCTGCCTGTTTACTTGCGTCTTTCTGATGCAACTTTCGGATTCGTTCAATGAATCGACATGTCAATTCTTGGTCTGAAAGACGCAGCAGACGCCCTATTTATAACTATAGGTTGCATGTCTGTGGCAGCCAAAACGCATCCAAACATGCACCTGCGTGTTGGATGTGTTTTAGATCCGACTGACGCAGTGCTTTTGGATGCGATTTTCGGATCCAAAACAGATCCAAGACACTGTATCAACATTCCCTAACAATTAACCAACCACATCTAATGATCCAAAGCTGGGCAGCACAACAGCTTATATGCTCATAACATGAGCAGTTGCCTAGTTTAATTCTCTATGTGAGTCAATGGAGTTAAGCCTGGTCTGCTAAACATACAACAGAGCTAACTGTATTATGGAACTGCATGGGCTGTTCCATAAAGGCTATCCACAAGATAGTGTGGATTGGACTGTATCCAGTGGATGAGGAAAAGTATAATGTTTTTCATTTATCCTTCTTTGCCCATTTAGGATCTGCTATTAGTTTTGATAAAAGTGCGGTAACTGCACCACAAACTTTCCTAGGTTTTGCGTAAGTTATTGGCTGTTTCTAAGATGCTACTAGCTCTTAAAATTTCCTGTGGAGAGCTTTTGTGAAACAGTCCATGCTGTTACATTACACAGGAAGCTCTGTTGTATGTATGAATGACCAGGCCAGACCACTGACTCAAGTAGAGAAATTTAGTTTACTTGATGAGCTAAAGATGTATACATGTATACTTAACAGATGTATACATCTGTTATACTTAAACTATCATGGCCTCCATGTGCAGTGTATGACATACCCATTTAAAGGGTCTTATCACAAAGGCATTTCATGCCTGGTTTGTCCAGCTTCAGCTTTCAGTGTGTTTAAAAAGGGTGTGTGCATGATTTGTTTGAAATGCATATCATGTGACCCAGCAGGCTTGACATCACTATACCTTTCCCTACAGTGTGCGAACTCTAGTCAAACAAAGGTCTGTTTATGTAAAGAGCGGTGAGTAGCTATAATGTAACCTAGTGGTTAGCACTTCTGCCTTTCAGGGGTCCTAGGTTCAAATCCCTGCAGAAACTAAATGTGATAAATTTTTGTTCTCATTGCACATACTTGATTGAGGTTTCTTTATTTTTTTTTTATTTGCACTGCTTGACTACTTATCCAGGAGTATAGAGGACAGGAGTAGAATGACAGCACCTGAGGTTGAACACTCGCTCAACAGTGAGTATGTTTGATTACCAAACAGGAAAGAGACTGACAGTAGCTGCCTGAAAGGAGACGTGATGTCTGAACATGCGCAGCCAGGATTGGTCATATCACCTAGAGAAAAGCTGTACATTGTGAATCACTAAGGTAGCAGCAAAAACAAGAATAGTACAGAATTTTTAATAATGATGAATGGTGAACATTTTTAATATTTAATATGAAAGTTTCTCACGTCAGTTTTAATTTGTGGTAAAACCCCATTAAGAAGATTCCTTAATAGTCTATGCATGACAGATGCTACTTTATGGGGTCCATCAAAGAAATCTCTCACCCATAGGCTATTATGGCATCTGTTTATTGGATCCATCATGACAAGTCATAGAATGCTCATGAAGTATCTATTAATCAGGTGCTATAGAGACAATAATAGACTACTCAGCATGTGTGAATAGAATTTATTACCGAATTCCGTATATGGGATATGGTAAGTTATTAATTGGCAATTGTCAAATTTCCTGGAGGAAATGTCATGATTTGAAGAATGGAAATCAAATGGAGATTCATTAAGTCAGATTTTTATATACAGATTAAGGCACATGTGAACAGGGTAGTCGTCCTAAACATTTTATATAATTCTAAACATAGAATGTTTACAAATGATTAGAAATTAGTTGGTCTGTGTATAGGAGAAACCTTATTTGTATAGCCTGGAGGACAGAGAGGAAATATGGGAACGAAATCTTAAATATTTAAAAAATTAAATAAGCTTTATGAGGGTGATATTTCTAATAAAAACTACACTCACCGGCCACTTTATTAGGTACACCATGCTAGTAACGGGTTGGACCCCCTTTTGCCTTCAGAACTGCCTCAATTCTTTGTGGCATAGATTCAACAAGGTGCTGGAAGCATTCCTCATGTTCAAGAAACCAGTCTGAGATGATTCCAGCTTTATGACATGGCGCATTATCCTGCTGAAAGTAGCCATCAGATGTTGGGTACATTGTGGTCATAAAGGGATGGACATGGTCAGCAACAATACTCAGGTAGGCTGTGGCGTTGCAACGATGCTCAATTGGTACCAAGGGGCCCAAAGAGTGCCAAGAAAATATTCCCCACACCATGACACCACCACCACCAGCCTGAACCGTTGATACAAGGCAGGATGGATCCATGCTTTCATGTTGTTGACGCCAAATTCTGACCCTACCATCCGAATGTCGCAGCAGAAATCGAGACTCATCAGACCAGGCAACGTTTTTCCAATCTTCTACTGTCCAATTTCGATGAGCTTGGGCAAATTGGAGCCTCAGTTTCCTGTTCTTAGCTGAAAGGAGTGGCACCCGGTGTGGTCTTCTGCTGCTGTAGCCCATCTGCCTCAAAGTTCGCCGTACTGTGCGTTCAGAGATGCTCTTCTGCCTACCTTGGTTGTAACGGGTGGCTATTTGAGTCACTGTTGCCTTTCTATCAGCTCGAACCAGTCTGCCCATTATCCTTTGACCTTGGCATCAACAAGGCATTTCCGCCCACAGGACTGCCGCTCACTGGATGTTTTTTCTTTTTCGGACCATTCTCTGTAAACCCTAGAGATGGTTGTGCGTGAAAATCCCAGGAGATCAGCAGTTTCTGAAATACTCAGACCAGCCCTTCTGGCACCAACAACCATGCCACGTTCAAAGGCACTCAAATCACCTTTCTTCCCCATACTGATGCTCGGTTTGAACTGCAGGAGATTGTCTTGACCATGTCTACATGCCTAAATGCACTGAGTTGCCGCCATGTGATTGGCTGATTAGAAATTAAGTGTTAACGAGCAGTTGGACAGGGGTACCTAATAAAGTGGCCGGTGAGTGTAAATACAAGAAGGTGTCACTGGTAATGATATAAACTATTACTTTACTTAATGAGTAGTAGATGTTTTCAACAAACTTCCAGCAGATGTGGTTAAAAAATGAACTGTAAGGGCATGTCCCCATGGAACTGAGGAAATACCGGTCAGGTTATCCGACCGGTATTTGCTCTGTTTTTGTGGCTGTGTGCGGTCTGCGGAGAAAAGCCCTCCCCCTTTGCATTGACTTGTTCATATTCCGCCCAAAAAACGGGCAGAAGAATGAACATGTTCAATCTTTTTTGAACAGCGGGCGGTCTAAAAAAACGTCAGTCGGAAAATCCATGCAGTGGGGACCGCTGCACGGATTTTCCATAGAGGTCCATTCTAAAGTTTGACAGCCGGTTTACAGACAGCTTTCAAAACCAAAAACCATCTGAAAAACCGGCTGTGGGGAAATGCCCTAAGTGACTGTTCATACGCTTGGGATAGTCATATATCTATTCTGAGATAAAAGTTAAAAGCAAATAATGTAAGCATTGACTAGATAGACCATGTGGTCTTTTCTGCTGTCAGTCTTTTATTTTTCATCAAAAAGAGAAACCTGCAATTGGGAGTCTAAATGAGGACAATCAGTAGGTGTTAAGCTGAGCCAGAAGGGAAAACCTATTGTAGACTTTTGCTAGCTTTGCAACTTGCACTAATAGCAAAAATAGGTAAACGTTTCCATTTATCTTTTTTTTCTCCTTCCAGTTTTAGAAAAAAGTACAATTACTGCATTCTGGATGTTCCTACTGTCAATGTGTTTATGAAATATTCACCCATATTTTTTCTTTTATATTTCTAAATGGTGTAATTAATAATGGTTTAAAGCTGAGGATAATGATGAAAAATAAAATAAAATTATTTAATATAACCCACTAGTGACAAACTATGCTTGACTTAACAGTGGTCACTAAGATATTTAATGCACTTTTTATGACCATACAGAATATATCCAGAATGTGTGTCCTGTTCCAGTTGCTACTCCTACTCTAATGGCCATTATTGGAGGAACCTCAAAATACTTTAGATGCCATAGTCAAGAGTGACTATAGCACCATAGTGGTTTATCGCTTACCAAACACTGCTGCCATAACCTGACCCTGGGGCGCCAAGGTACTCAGTGGCCTAAGATAGGCCCCAGGTCTGCCATCACTGTACACCTACTAAGCCCTGTCAGATTTTTGCTAAGAAACATACAATGTGTCACAAACACGGTCCGCAGTAGTTGATCCACTGGACCACCGCAAGCGATGGTGTTAGCCACACCAGGGAACGGGGTCTAAGTAGGTCCCGGTTTTCACCAGAGCCCGCCGCAAAGCGGGATGGACTTGCTATGGTGGGAGTCTACCAGGTCGCTACCCCTGACGTGACTTGCTTGCGGTGGCAGCCGAGGTATAGCGTGGTACAGAATCGTAAGGCAGGCTCGTAGTCGGGGACAGGCGGTAAGGTCAGGACAGGTGGCAAAGGTTCGTGGTTGTGGGACGGAGGCTAACGGCACGGTACACGGAAATCAGGACAAGACTCAGGAAATGCTTTCTCTATAGACAATGGCACTAAAGATCCTGCAGGAGTATCAGGAAGGGGCAGGCTCAAATAGGGGCAGCGACCGGCAATGGAAAATTACCGGTGCGCTGACCGTTTAAATTTAACACTGCTGGCGCACGCGCGCCCTGGGAGCGGGACCGCGTGCGCCGAGGGACAGAGACTGCAGCAGGAGCGCGGCTGGGTATGTCAGCTACGGGACAGGCAGGGGACCGAACGTGCCCACGACCCGACATGCGGGTCGCAGTGCCGCTCAGCAGCAGGGCACGGATGCGCCTGTGACCCGGGACGAGGGTCGCAGGGGCATTCGTGACACAATGCAATACAGAGGTACCAAGGTGTGTTATAGAAGCAATGAAATTATTATATTGCGTAACAAAATCTGGTATCTCCATATCCATACTAACCCAGAGAATGAAGTTATTTACAATGCATGCTTAATAGTGTAAGTTTAAAATGCAAAAAAAGAAAAAGGAAAAAAAAGCAAGCCTACTCGGTCTCTGAGGGGTTAAAATATTTATTTGGTATATAAATAGTTTACTTGAAAGAAATAAAGTTGTTTCATGGTTGATAAGGTGTTGGCTGTTGTAAGGGTATGTTCACACTATAAACTTACCCTTGGCCAGATGCATCTAAATATCTGCTAGCAGGTATTTAGGTGGATATCATGGCATAGTTACTATGTTTTCATAGCCTTACACAGAAAAAACATAGGTAACTTGTAATTTAAGGTCTGTTTTCACTCATAAAAGTTGTTTTCACTAGACACAACAGCGTAGTACACTATGTGTATGGCCAAAAACATGCCCAATGTAGTTGCAAGTTAACTACATTTACTTATTTTAGACTTTATCAAGATATTTGTCTGAATACCTTCTAGCAGACATTTAGATGTATGACGCCAACAAGGGTAGGTTCATATTGCAAACATATTATAAGGCTTTTTTTTTTTTTTTTTTTAAGAACAGCCTTTTTACTAAATGCACTAAATTAGAGATCCACTTCACAGAGAGTCTAGCAGCTGAAGCTGTGGATGACCATGCAACTAGAAAAGTTAATCCGGGATCCTCCTCTATGATGTTTACATGCTATAGTGGGGCAGAAAAACAATTGACAGGTGACTAGGGTGGAATTTTCAAATTTAGGTATGTATTTAAAAAAGGTAAATAGTTGAAAAGAACAGGCCACTGACCAAACATCTGCAAAAAAGAGGTGAAGAATGGAGCTGTGAGAGATAGAAGTTGGCATTAAATACTGCCTGCTATGGACAAAAATAGGTATTTATAATAAAGAACACTAAAGATTAATGACAAAGGGTTAACAGGACAGTTAAATGGTTGTGCATTATACAGCTATTGTGCTAAATTTTAGGTATTAAAGGTGGTGGTGGGGCCTTAAGAATCCTCTGCTTTGAGCATCAGGAGACTTTGTCTTATGCCCAAGTCCTAGTAAGGCATATGGAATAAGGGTACTAATGCTACATCTTATTTATTCCTTCCTCTTTTTAGAATTTTGCAATTTTTTAAGCTAATTCTATGTAAAGCGTCCAAATGAGGCAGTTTTCACCCCACAGACAGTATGATATATGCAGCTTTTGCGATGAATGTGCTTCAGATTTCACCCATATACATTGCAGAGGTGATGCTTGCACTAAAAATCTGCAACAAAAATTAACATGCTGCATATTTTAAACTGTGCACCACAGATTAATTTCCACTAAGAAATTCCATAGCTTGTAGATGAAATTCGTAAAATTTACCCTCATGGTAAAACCCCTTTAACCCAGTGAAACTGAACTTTTAGTATGACATGTTAGCTTTTTAAAGATATATTCTGTTACTTACCTTAACCGTTTACCTCGGATGTCAGTCTACTTGCCTCATGTAACTCTTCACACACTGGAAACATGTTTAAAGCAGTGTCACTAAGTGCTCCAGCTACAATTGCCCCTAAACTTGCATGTGTGCATCCACTGTAAAGACCTGTCAAATTGCTGGGGCAGCTTTATCCCAGTTTCTGACAATTTTGCATTACTGAGAGGGCCAACATGAGTGATGATGCAGAAGGGGATTGCGTCCCCAAACTATTGCTAGCGTAGGCATGAAAAGTTCTATGGCAGTGATTGGTAAATCAGCTCTGCTACTCCTAGCTGACCCTGTTAAGAGGGACATTTATAATGGAAGAGACAGGACAAAAGGCTCCAAAGTTCTTAAGGGTTAAAGTTTGACAGTAAGAAACATACACTTCTGTGCTGACACAGCAGGGAATGACCTGGCTAATGCTGCTAGAGCAGAGAGAGGTGATTGGTAACCTTGCAAAGTGTGAGTACACAAGCAGGAGGATAAGAAGTATGCTAGTTCTGAAAGCTAACAAAATCAGAACAGCAATGTACTTGGTTATAGTCCTTATTTACTTTTGCCTACACGTTTAATCCCTTACCACCGGAGCCAGTTTTGGTCTCTTTGGCAGAGCCCCATTTTTTAAATCTGGCATGTGTCACTTTATGTGAGAATAACTTTTTCACACTTTAACCTATCCATATGATTCAGAGACTGTTTTCTCATGACACATTGTGCTTCAAGATAGTAAGAAATTTTGGTCCAAAAAGTCTTTATTTGTGAAAAATATCCAAGTATCGTGAATAAATTTAAAAATGTACCATTTTCAAACTTCAAAAATTTCTGCGCGCAAGACAGTTATTCCACTCAAAATAGTTTATAACTAGCATCTACCATATTTCTACTGTAAGTTGGCATCATTTTTTTAAATGTCTGTTTTTTTTTTACGACAATAGGGGGCTTAGAAATTTACTAGTAATTTTCAACAAAAATTTGCAATATACATTTGGTTTATGGACGAGTCCAGTTCTGATGTGACGATGATTGGCCTGTATGTAAGACACCCCCATAAAGGACTTCATCTAAGAAACTACAACCCTTAAAGTATTCAAAACAGCATTTAGGAAGTTTATTAACCCATTAGGTGTCGAGGTGAAATACTTTTTTCTGCAGATTTTCAATTTTTATCAATTATTCACAAGAACACGGTAGATGTTATCAGGGAAATTCAATGTAATATTGATTCCCCAGATTCTGCTGTTTTCAGAGATATCCCACATGTGGCCCTAGTGCGCTATTTGGCTGAACCACAAGCGCTAGAATAGGAGGAGCACCTACTGGCCTCTTTGGTCTCATTTTCATTACGACTTTATTTAGGCGCCATTTCAGGCTTGCGAACGCCCTAAGGAGCTAAAAGGGGGGTCATGAAGATGGGGGGGGGGGTGGAACGCAGTTCCGCCATTGTTTTTTTGGCTTCAATTTTACAATGTTCACCGTACAGGATAAGTGACAGGATAACTTTACTATGTGGTTCGGTACAATTGCAACTATATAAATTTGATATAGTTTTTTTTATGTTTTATTACTTTTACACAATAGAAAGGTCTATAAAAATTTAGTTTTTATGTTGTCCTAGTCTGACAGCCATAAAATTTTAATTTTTCTGTATATGGAGTGGATTATGGGCTTGTTTTTTTGCGGGATGGAGTTGACGTTTTAATTAGTACCCTTATAAGGTGCATATGACGCTTTGCTCACTTTTTATTAAGGTTTCTGTGAGGCATTTTGAACAAAATACACCATTCTTGGTAGTGTTTTGATTTTTATTTTTTACAGCAGTCACCGTGCGATATAAATGACAAGCTAGCTTTACTCAAGAGGTCGATACGATTACAGTGATACCCAAATTGTATTTTTTTTAATGTTTTACTGCTTTTACACAATAAAAACACTTATTGGAAAATAAAAGTATGCTTTTGCATCGCCATAGTCTGAGACATAACTATTATTTTTTTGTGTACGGAGCTGCGTAGGGGCTTGTTTTTTGCTGGATGAGTTGATGTTTTTATTGGTATAATTTTTTTGGGGGGTCAAGACTTTTTGAATGATTGTCAAATCGCTCGTACAGTAGGAGATCAGCACACAGCTTATTGCTGTGTACTGGTCTCCATGGCAACTATCACCATGCCCACAAGGGCTTGGTGACGTCACAGATGACCCGAGAAGTGACTTTCACTTTCTGGGGCCGTCTGCTAGGAGATCGCTGCTGCACGATAGTGCAGCAGCGCGCCGGGAGCATGCAGCAGGAGTTCACTCCTCCTGCCTGCAACTTAGCTCTGACGATCTTAATTGAAGAATGTATTAAGTAAGCTCAATCTGGAGCTCAATCCGGCTGTGGGTGATGCGGCATGAGGCCAGCGGTAATATACCGCTGGTCCCATATCGTGCTGGGCTCGCTTGTGAGCCCGCACGATCGCCAGGACGTATGCATGCGTCCATTTGCAGGAACACATTTCCCACTAGGACGTATGCATACGTGCAATGTCGGGAAGGTGTTAAAGCTAATCAATGTGGTGAGAGTACTCCTTTATGTTCAGTGCCTCCTGCTTCTCTTCTATAAAGAGAAATTTTCATTACTGTATTTTTAAAAGTCATGTTGTGCATGTGAAAAAAAAAGTGTTTCAATACTTTTTGTAAATTTTGTCATATTTGCAGGACTAAGTTACATATCCAATAACAAATCACTGTTGTTACACAACACCAGCATTACTTAATACATTCTTCAGTTATGAAATAGGGCTCTGATATGCAGATTTACAAATGATATTTATTTCTTTTGTACTGGGTCATATATTCTGTCCATCAGCCTTGAAATTTTTTTATTATTAAATCAAACTATAACAATGGTAATACCTGCTAAAGTGTGTTTTTTAAATTTAGTGCTAGATCTGCTTTTTTGGGGTTATTGTACACATTGTTTATGTCACACTACACTTCCATATAGCTCTTTACTATTGTTCAGGGGTCTCTAGGCTTGTATGAAACGGTACCTATCAGTTACTTATGAAATTACAGTTACCTATCAGTTAGTATGAAATAGTTGCAGGTTATCAGGTCCCTACCATGTGGGTTTAACACTAAAAAAATATAGGGAGAGAGCAGTCCGTTTAACTGAGGGGGCCTAGGAGAAGTCACACAATGGGCTTCTCTGACTCGCGGCAGCTTCTTTCCGTACCTGGCTCAACTTTACTATGTGTTTTACCCTGAAACACTGCAACATTTCAGGGTAAAACCCACATGATTGGGACACGGTAATCTTCAGCTATATCATGCTACCCAGTATAAAGTAGCTAACAGGTTAGTTTTCAGTTATTTGAACTGTAGGAAAAATGTGGCATATCCTCTGCATCATTGTACCCTATTGTAGGCCTCAAGAGCCACAGCTGCTAGTTTGTCTCATAAAACTATAGGGAAAAATAGTTTCCATTGCCACTTTACGAACAGTTGTATTATGACTGACCATTTAAAATAATTATAATCAAAGTTTTTTTGGAAATCCAAAACATATAAAAAACTTACAATAAACATAATTAAAGGGGTTGTCTCACTACGAAGATCATAGTTGAAAATGTGGGGACCAAAAATCTAAGGATGTACGTCCTTGGTTCCTATTGGCAAAGTGCTACGGTTTTAGAGAACGGGCTGGTTTACATGTGCTTAGCAACGGTGTTTGTTTACTGGTCAGGGAAGCATTCTGTCCTGCCCAGGTCGTGCACATGAAAAGGAACGGCAATGAAGAGGAGGGGCAGGGATGTGTGTATTGGCAGGCAAGGAGGAGAAGCAGTGAGAGGACATGAAGGGGGGTTGTGTGTATTGTATCCTCTTCACTGCCTCTCCTCCATCCCTCTGGCTGCCAATACACACATCCCTGTGGCTGCCAATACATCCTCCCCCGCTCTTCACTGACTCTTGTCCCTGCATGTCTCTGCCAATACACACAACCCCCCTGCAAGTCCTCTCACTGCTTTTCCTCCATGCCTGCCAATACACACATCCCTGCACCTCCTCTTCACTGACTTTCCGTTGCATGTGCACGACCTGGGCAGGACAGAATGCTTCCCTGACCAGTAAACAAACACTGTTGCTAAGCACATGTAAACCAGCCCGTTCTCTAAAACCGTAGCACTTTGCCAATAGTAACCAAGGACGTACATCCTTAGATTTTTGGTCCCCACATTTTCAACTATAATCTTCGTAGTGAGACAACCCCTTTAAGTAACATGTGTGGAGGAGAAAGATAGTAATTATTCACGTATCCAAGGTGCAAAACATCCAGAAAGTTGTTGGCATTAGTACCAAGGTGCAAGGTCATGAGAACAAAGAAAGATGTTTGCAAGATTCATGCCAGTTAAAGGGTGCATAATAAGAGTAGAAAAGCAGAAAAGAGACAATAGCAGTGAAAAGCAAGTTTATTTCCTATGATAATACTAAACAGAGAAAATAGATAAGCCACATTTACAGCACAGTGTGCTGTTGGCAGTGTTTTTTAAGGTGAATTTAACAAAGAAGAAAATTGTAAAAGTAATTACTTAATGGTACAAATTACATCAGATATTATCAGATATTTCATCAGGTTCAGTATGTAAAACAACAGAATAGCACTCCACTAGTGTACATACATGTAGTCACACAGATTAAATGTCTCGGTATACAAATTTTCACTCATGACATACAATCACTACACAGCAGTGATAAGATACACAACATTGTCCTTGGCCTCAAAAAAAATAAAAATTACCAGCATACTACAGCTTCTTTTCATACAGGTTACAAGGGTTAATATTTTTAATGTAACTTCATTTGCTGCATAGAAAACAATAGCCCTCAATTCAATGTCTTTTTGGTATATTCCCCTTTGTCATATTTGTATTATGTAGTAGTTCATATTTTTTAGCGTCCTAAGCTATAAATGGCAGCTAACTTGATAATATAATAATACTTTGCATTTCATTACATTACATTTTTTTAACATTAACTGTTAATAGCTATTTAGTTAGGATGTGCATTACCTCTAGACTCCTCCAATAGTGCAGACATATATTAGTGTATAGTCTGCTGAATGCCGTTAAACTCTAGAAATTACTGTTTGTTGCTGCTAAGGTTATGTTCACACGACATACTGCAGCGTGTACCTGTGCGGGCCGCAATATGCCTGCTGTTGAAAGTATGCATTGGTCAGCGCTACACCCCAGCCTCATATCACTTTTGTTTTCCCCGTGCGTACTTGTCTGAAAGAAGTGACATGACACTTCTTTTTACGGGCACATACTGTGTGCTGGGAAATACGTCGGGTTATCATAGCGCGTTATGATTTTACCGTGCGGGGTATACTTCAGGCACATTGCAGCAATTGTGAATATACCCTAAAGCTTTTATTAGTTGTGTCTCACCTCACTAGGTCAAAATAGTAATTGTTGCTCTTTCTCATATGCTGCACCTCTAAGTCACCAGCACAGCAGGTTGGCGGGCTACAAACATTTTTTACAAGTGCCACATAATTTAGATGATTAAATCATCCATTTTACCTCATAAAGGAAATACATTCTAAAATCATAGTCTTATATGTGACATATCAGAAGAAGTATTAACTGAAAATTGATGATGCTGTGGTATATCAAAATGTTATACTGTAAATGTCCAACATAATGCTTGTGCTACTAAATTATGGAATTAGATGGTACAATAGAGCAGAATCCATCCAAATCAATTTAGTAATAAATGGAAACTCCCAAATTACATCCCCTGATGCATCAACGGGACACTAAACGATAATTTTAAGATAGATTTACCCTTTACAGACATTCTAGAGAATTTAGTCAGCCTCCAGTCATAATGATGCAGAAGTGATGATCATTTTGTGAGGTCATTCCAATTCAAGTATCACTATGTCCCTTGGACCAGTAACTAGACTGATTTTCTTCAACATTCTATTTTATTGCTTTTACTCATGTTAATTGATGTCAGTAGTAAACTATATAATCCTATCAGAGTAACAATCTTGTTGGCTCTTTAGCCTATAGAGGTAAATCAATGTGCTGGAATATAAAACCTAATGTTATGCAGACACACAAAAGAAAGAAAAGTGAGATGCAGGTTTCTAATAGTAAACAGGGGGGAAGCAAAGCATGACTGCACAGTTGACTGCAGCTACTAAAATGCTTTGATTCTTGGTTGTATTTATTGATAGATATGTGCAAGCCAAAAAACACTGTGAATAACAGAGATAGTTAAATCCAAAAGGTGTGAAGATTTTCTCCAGTTTGCCCAGAAAAAAACTTCTTTAAATGGACTGTAATGACCCCGCTGGATGTCTTTTTAGTTGAAGATTTATTATAAATAGCAATTGGGATACGTGTTTCGTGTGTAGACCACAGTTCCTCAGTTCCATACACAAATGTGCTAGACTCATGGGGTTAAATGCAAAAAACTGCCAGGTCTGCACATGTCAAACAAGGGTCAAAGGTTAAGGGAACAATCAGGTAAAAGTATAAAAATTAGATAAAAATTTAATAAATGTATAAATCACATTTATAAATTATACATCCACATAGAAATACCATATAATTTTAAAAGTATTACAAGAAGAATTATTATAAAAGAGGAGAATGGGGAAACCTTATTTAAAAACAAACAAGAATACTTTATTTAAAAAAAAAAGGTTGAAGTGACTAGATGTAGCCATTATAGACTGCTGGATTTGTTTAGGGTCTATCACTAAGGGTAATAAAGGTGCTATTTTGAACTTTGTATTTATATTATGAATGTAAAGTATTCTTGTTTGTTTTTAAATAAAGTTTTTTTTTTTTTCCCCTTTTTATAATAATTCTTCTTGTAATACTTTTAAAATGATATGGTATTTCTATGTGGATGTACAATTTATAAATGTGATTTATACATAATCTATTAAATTTTTATCTAATTTTTATACTTTTACCTGATTGTTCCCTTAACCTTTGACCCTTGTTTGACATGTGCAGACCTGGCAGTTTTTTTGTATTTAACCCCATGAGTTTAGCACATTGTGTATGGAACTGAGGAAGTGTGGTCTACACACGAAACGCATATTCCAATTGCTATTTATAATAAATCTTCAACTAAAAAGACATCCAGCGCGGTCATTACAGTCCATTTAAAGAAGTTTTTTTCTGGGCAAACGTGAGAAAATCTTCACACCTTTTGGATCGCTACTACCCTGACCCTGTGCATCGGGCGTACGGAGCAAAACGGACAAACTGCTGGGGACAACCGTGATTCTTCGGTTCCAAATATTTGGATGCTTAAAAAAGTGTTGTGCCTTCCTTTGTACAACACTAGAAGGTTAGTGCTTAAAATAAGTACTAATGGTTTTTATTCAAAAGTCGCAATATTGCGCTAGGGAGCGCTGTCTCGTTTTTGTTTTTTCTCAGAGATAGTTAAATGATAGTGGTTTCTTCGCACAACTTAAAATGGGTCCCCAAGTCCTGTTTTTTTTTAACCTTTTAAATGGAGAACCCTGTGCCAGTTCACATGCCTACGGGGAAGGCAAATGGAGTTAACATGAGATGGACATCATAGCAGCTTCGTCTAAAGAACACACTTGCCATACATTAGGAAATTTGTCCATTAATCTATTTAGCACTGAATTAGAACGTTTAATTAAGGATTAGTTTTATAGTTGAAGAAGAGTTATGATGAAACACATTGGATGCATAGACTCTCACTGGCATAATTCAGTAATATTGAATGGTCTGAAATCATCATTAGCAGTTTTTCAATCCCTCACCTCAGTTATATTGCCTTTATATTCACAGGCAATGCCGGTTTGACTAAAAAGGCATTTTATGGTGATGAAATTAAGGGCAAAGTGTGATTTTTTTTTTTTACCTAAAGTGTCGTTGTGAAAAGAAAAGGTTCTACATAGTAATATGCAGTATATTAATAATTATAAGGCACATAGCATGCTGTTTATTTACAAGCAATGATGCAGAATAAGATGTATACAGCAGTTTACCTCTAGACAAATTCCTTTCCACACTGCATAGCCATACCTAGGAAGTAAGATAGGGATGGGGGCAGTTGATTGCCACTATCACATGACTTTCCTTGGAGATTACGTCCAATGCTGGAGATGGGTGTAAAGGACCACCATACTTAGGCTATGTTCACACAGGTTAAAATGGGGCGCTTTTCGATCCGTATTTCGTGCCGTACTGCGCTCAAATGCGAGCAAAAGGCGCCCCAGTCATTACGTTAATCCACAGTTCTCATAGATAACTATGGATTACGCCTCCTCTCCCCGCTCGTGCAATACGCCGCAGGGGGGGATAAGTGACATGTCAAGTATTCACGGTGTTTATACGCCGTGAGTAACACATGTCTATGGGGTTGGCGGGTTGCCGCCCCTCCCCCCGCTCCGATCGGCGTGAGCTCCCGAACACACGGCGTAATTTGCGGGGCGTAATTATGCCCAGCAATTATGCTGTTTGAACATAGCCTTAATGTAATGTTGACTGCAATCAACATTCTGATAAAATTAGTGATAACTGTAGTGATTCTAAATAGTCCAACTTTACTAACTGAAGGAAGTTATACTTGCCTTGTGTCACATGCAAAGATTCCTAGTACCATATTTGATTTTCGAAGGAAAGGAAGCTAAAAGACTTTAGGATTTTAAACATCCTGCTACATCAGTGCTACCATTCAGTATGGACTCATACATTCATTTTAATACATTTCATGCCCTTTAAGTACCTGAAAAATAGTAAATGTATCCTTATTTTGAATTTATCAATTGTATTACTTCTTGGAGTAATACATTCCTCTACATCGTGTTTATTTTTTTTTTTAAGGAAATGAGGCTCCAAAGAGAATGTTGTGCTTGTACATAGTTTGGAAAATTGGAAAACAGAAGAAAGATACAGGAAGATAAACAATGCTTAAATACACAGTATAAAATATTTTGTATTATACTTTTTTCAAATTGAAATAACATTATAAATCTAATATGCAAACACATACCATAAATCATCCATACATAGATGTTATAATACTATAGATATAGAAAAGAGATGTCTAGGCTTGACATCCTGTAGTTTTCTATTGTCTATCAAATTAATTAAAACTGTCCTATCTTAAAATTATGAGAATGTGTTCATAGAGTAATCACATGAAATGAAAATCAAGTGAAACCACATTACGTAACAAAATAGAAAAAATTGCTCAACTCACAGAGTATCAAAATATTTTTCAAACATTTCTGGATAAAAATTTAAGTTACTATTTTACTGTAACAATCTATGAATTAAAGTTTCATTATTATGTTTTTTTTTTTTGCAGGTTCTTTAGCCCATGAGAAAATAAGACATAAGAAACCTGTATTGGTACTCCATTCTCCTGAAAGTCTTTCTATGTCTTTCACTAGAGCAGTACATACCTACCAAAAAATAAATTATACCTGATCACTGTGGTTGCCTTCCTAAGTATGTGAATGACTTCCTTTCTTGATTTATACCATATAGCCCCACCGATATGTAATATTATTGTGGATCACATATTGGGAAATCCCAAATCTGGATATAAAACATAATTTATTGGAGCTTAATGCAAACTTATTTTCCACTGTGTTACTATCAACCAGTGTAAAATACTTGATTTGGTCAAGCTAAAGTCAAGAATATTTTTTAATATTCTAAACCTTAAAAGGTGTGAGAAATTGTAATAAAAGGTCATTGTGGTTAGATACTCATAGAAACTTACAATATGCCTACTGCATGCTTATCAGATCTGCATGTATTGATATTTAATAATCCGCTTAGAACATTAAACATAGGTAAGCACAATGCATTTCTTACAAAAAATAGCTATTATCTTTGTGCTTATTTAGGCATTTCCACTAGCATCAAAGGGGTTTTTTACACCATGCTATTTCACAGACAGCTTTAGATTCACACTGCTTGATCATGTTCTGGGTGGTTCTATAGCAGTGATTAGCATATTTATCGAATCTATAACTAGCTAATTGTTACAGTGGCATACGTGCAGGAGAACAAATCTGTATTTAAACAAAGCTACAGACCTCCAAGGAGTGAAAACAAGTGCATGTTAAAGGTAAACAAGCTAATCCTGTTAGAGGTAAAGACTCTGATCCATCCGACTATGGTGATGTCACTCCCTGCTCTCTATCTAATCAGGAATGGTAACCGTTCCCTACATGATGAAAGCTTATCTGTATTGAGAAAACCTCTTTAAGATGCCCTTTAACAGCTGTTGACCAAACTCTTCCAAGTTCCCCCACACAAACACATGCTAAGCTGTGTTCTATATGGAAAGAAGGGAATAAGCCCCTGCTAAATAACTCTGGTGGTGAAATATCTCAGTCAAATACACAGGATTGGGCACACTGAAATCAAACACACACAATCTTTTTTTTCCCCATTATCTGCTGTCAGGTGTGACTATAGACCCCCCAAAAAAGACATAACATAAATTCTTGATCTATTTATCTCTTTTGCCGTCTCTCTCTCTCCCTCTATGTATATATATACATATATGTGTGTGTGTGTATATATATATAATATATATAATATATATATATAAATATATATATATATATATACACATACACACACACACACAGTTGAGATCAGAAGTTTACATACACTATATAAAAAACACATATGCATGTTTTTTCCTCCCTATCTGACATGAAATCAGGATAATCCTTCTTACGTTGATTAGGATTGCCAACATTATTCATTTTTGCCAAATGCCAGCATAATGATAGATATAACTTAAGTTGTTTTTAATTATTTTCTGCTAAGTCACAACTTTACATACACTAGGATTACTGTGCCTTTAACCCCTTAACTCTTCCAAAGGAAAAAAAATGACTTCATTTTTCTCCTCTCTGCCTTCCAAAAGCCATAACTTTTTTATTTTTCCACCTACATAGACAAATGAGGGCTTTTATTTAGCGGGATAAGACAGTGTCATTCATTATAGCATAGAATATACTGGGAAATGACCAAAATATTCTAAGTGGGGCAAACTGTGAAAAAAAACCTAGCTGTGCCATGTTTGCAGAAGTTTTGCTTTTATGGCGTTAAATCTTCGGTAACAATGATGTGTTATCTGTATTCTACAGGTTGATACAAATCCGGCGATACCAAATATGCATGTTTTTGTGGGGTTTTTTATACCATAAAATAAATTTTCTATGTTTAAAATATGCGTGGCTGCGTCATTTTCTGCATCCAATACCTTTTTTGTACTAACACCTGAGCGTGTACTTTTTGCAGGCTGAGGTGAATACATGCAACTTTTTTTCTATTAAATTTATTCCAATTTTTAGGGGACTTGAAATGACAAACGCAACTTTAGCGTTTGGAATTTTTTTTCTACTACGGTGTTCAGCATATGGGATAATTGATGTTATATTTTAATACATCGGACTTTTCACCAAATATGTGTAACTTTTTTTATTATTTTTTTTTATTTATAAAATGGCAAAAGGGGGATGGTTTGAACTTTTAATTTTTTTTTTCACTTTGAGTCTCCAGAGTGATATACCACTAGGGGGTGCGATCATTTATACAGTCTAATGCAACAACGCATTAGGGTGTACAAAGATGTTGGTTTTACTACCCCCTGTCTGCGGTACGAAGTAGTAAAACAGAAAACATGGTGACGATGGAAGTCTTGCCAAGTTTACAAATCCGGAGCCCGCACGTTCGCCGCGGACAGCTCGATCGAAGTGAGGAACGGTCTGCGCAGCATCTTTGCCTAAAGGGTTAAACAGCGCGGGATGGTGACGGCTCCATCTCGCGCTGTAAGCACCGAGTGTTAGCAACACTAACAATTGGTAGCTAACACCCCGCAGCTGTGTAGCGGGATTGTGCTGCGATCCCGCTACACAGCTGCTTAATGCTGCAAGGACCTACCCATACGTCCAGGTAGGTTAAGGTGTTAAACAATTTGAGACAGCACATATGATGATGTCATGTCTTCTGCTAGGTATATTAGCAACATTTGAGTTAATTAGAGACACACTTGTGGATGTATTTTAATGCACACCAGAAACACACTGCTTCTGTGTGTAACATCATGGAAAAGTCTAAAGAAATAAGCCAGGATGTCAGGAACAGAATTGTTGACTTGCACAATTCTGGATCATCCTTGGATGCCATTTCCAGATACCTGGAGGGGCCTCGTTCATCTTTACAAACAATGAAGTATAAAAAAGATGGGAATGTCCAGCCATCATAACACTCAGAAAGGAGATGGGTTCTGTGTCTCAGAGATGAACGTGCTTTGGTCTCAAATGTGCATATCAACCCAAGAACAAAAGCAAAAGACCTTGTGAAGATGCTAGTGGAAGCTGATAAGGTTGTGTCATTGTCCACAGTGAAACAAGTACTGTATCAACATGGGCTGAAAGGCCACTCTGCCAGGAAGAAGCCATTACTCCAAAAGAAACATATAAAAGCAAGATTAATGTTTGCAAATGCACACAGGAACAAAGACCTACATTTTTGCTGCAAACATATCCTGTGGTCTGACGAAACTAAAATTGAATTGTTTGGCCATAATGACCATCGTTACGTTTGGAGGAAAAAGGGAAGCCTAAGAAGCTTGGAAGCCTAAGAACACCATCCCAACTGTGAAACACAGGTGTGGCAGCATCATGTTGTGGGGCTATTTTGCTCCAGGAGGGACTAGTGCATTTCACAAAATAGATGACATCGTGAGGAAAGTTGATTATGTGGCAATACTGAAGCAACATCTCAAGACATCGGTCAGGAAGTTAATGCTTTGGGCAGAAATGGTTCTTTCAAATGGACAATGACCCAAAGCATACTGCCAAACTGGTTACAAAGTGGCTTCAGGATAACCAAGTCAATGTTTTGGAGTGACCATTACATATCCCTGATCTCAATCCTACAAACATGGTATAGTTACACCAGGTCTGTCATGAGGAATGGGCCAAAATTCCCACCAAATATTGTAAGAAGCTTGTGGAAGGATATCCAAAATGTTTGACCCAAATCATACAATTTAAGGGCAATGTTACCAAATACTAATGAAATGTATGTAAATGTTTGACTTTGCAGAGAGTAATAAAAATGATTTTGGCAAATATAAATATTGGTAATCCTAATTGACCTATAACTGGTAAGGTTTATTCTGATTTCATGTCAGATAGTGTCTTTATATATAGCGTTTGTGATTGTAGACCTATTTATGTGATAGTATATATATATATATATTATATATATATATATATATATATATATATATATAACCTCTCTTCCCATTGAAATAAGTATACACACTTGGGCAAACCAAACATTAATGGGGGTTGTCTCACTACAAAGATCAGCTTTCAACATGTAGGGTCAGGTAAATGAAGACTTTTTCCAAATACATGTCTCCTGATTTTTCCCTGGACATGAGAAATGTATCTGCTCTGACGGCATACATGTTTCTCTGGGTTACCAATCAGCTCTCCCCTGCACTCTCTGCTGTTTGTTTTATCTGATAGCAGGGAGTGACATCACCCCAGGTCGGATAGCTGGTAGCATGAAAAGAGAGTGTGTTATCTCTATCAAACAAAGGAGACTACCTACTTTTAAGTGTTTACTTTGAGCTCTATAGTACTCAGCGCTATAGATAAGATCTCCTGCTCTCATGTCAGTGCAATTAGAAGAGCTGTGAATATGGAGTTGATATGCAAATCACTGCTAGAGAACAACCAACAGCCTTACCAGGAAGAGACAGGATGCTAAAGCTGTTTTGCTCTGTGAAACACCATGGTGAGACAACTCCTTAAATGGTTGTGGAGGAGTCATGTGAAATAATCAGTTAAAGACATACGTTAGTAATAAGTTCTAAAAACAGAGTTATAAATGGCATACAATAGGAAGTCTGATATTAACATGAATGCTACATTATTTTCTGACTGTTTTTCCAAAAGAACAAAGGGCACATTTGTTCACTTGAAGCAAACAAAAGAGCCAAGTAAACAAATCAGAGTGGTGCCAAACAGTATGACCAATTTACATTTATTTAGGGTTTCCTAGCTAGATGCCAACTGTTAATGTGACAACATAGGTAAAGAATGCATAGTCCTCTATTTCAATGGCTTATTGTTTGCTAGTTATAGAAAGAAAATGGTTAGTTTGCAATGTTCTCATCTTGTGATGCAGTTTTAATTCTCTGATGTGCAGCAAACATTATATTCTCCACAATTATAGCTCCATGGAATGGAGGCATTGATAATAAATCTAAGTGAGTGTAACATCCTCAATTAAGTTACTTTGTTGCATTTGCTCCTCAAGTGTGCTGCTAAAGTTACACATTTTTTCTTAACTACAACCCCTTGTACTTCATGTATGAGCGATGTTCTTTTTTCTTTATTAAATGAGGATCTAATTTCATACACTATTTATAAAGGAGTGTTATACCTCCCACTTAATGTTCTACCTTGAAAATTAAATTATAGATGTTGCCTTTAGTGACAAACACAGGCACATTTATCACAATGCAAAACAGTGTAATAAAATAAATTAAATGTACAAAATAAATAAATGAGTACATAAATATACAGACTGGATTATTTCTTTGAAATAAAGACTTGTATATAGTGCATGAGATTTGGACCTTGATTAAATTGTGATTTTCCTATTCAGATGCGATATACAGCACAAATCTGGCTTGACTGTTCTAATATAAGCAAACTGTAGGAATATTTAACACATGTTAAATAATTAATCACTATTTATCTTCTGAGTGAAAGTCGGAAAGATTTTTTTTGTGCAAATGAGGAAGGTCTTAGATGTGTTTGATCAAACAGCGATTGGTAAAACACTCAAATGATAACAGTCTTTTCAAGGTTGTTGGAAAAATACCTATGGAAAATAACTATGCAGCTAAAAAAATCTTTACTTTCAAAGCATCCTATAATGCCACCAATGTCTGTGTCACAGTTAATGGGAAATTGTGAACTGTAAAGACAAAATGTCAGGTGTCACAACTTCATTTAGGAATTAATTTTGTCCTTCTATGATATAGGACTAATGATGCTAGCCATAGACCAGCGATTTGTTCCTCTGGAACATTTTTTTCAGCTATAGGTAAACAACCAGCAGTTTATGTCAGTGTTGTGAAATCTCAGCGTTTTTGCTATAGTGTACATCGGTGTGCTCAGGCATACATGCCTTATAAACGTCTGAACAATACATAATGTGTTCAGTAAAACGACCACCGAATTTAGTGGCATCTGCACCCTAAAGGCTGATCATGAGGAACAGGTTTCCAGTACAAAGATCTCTGTACATGCTATGTAAAGATTTCCTGAAGATAGTATACTGCCCGTATATGACCTAAAACTAAAAATTAACATATAATTTAGTCTCTATTGAAAAACTTTCAAAGTTTTTCAAAGGATTTCTCCTACAAATGCCTAATTCCACTTGCAAACCAAATTGTCCTAAAGTATTCTACACCAATCAACTCAGATCCCCTTTGTATATGCTCTGTTGCCTCCTTCTATCTCCTGTCAGTAGTATCTATGACCATGCTGTTAATACATGTAATATACAGACATGATATCTGTAGTTATCACCAATGATTCTGAGTGGCACAGAGTATTATCCATAATACAGTCAGGAACTAGCAAGCTGTCCCTGTCATTGTAGAGACTGAGAAAACAGAGGCCAAAGATATTGAGAAGGGAGAAAACAAATCTATGCATCTCATATCACTGAAGAGTAAATTGTGCTTAATAAATATAGTAAGTTTCTACACATAGTATCATCAAAAGTGAAACTCAATCTTGTATTCCTTTGTAATAACTGCATCTTGAATTTCAGCGAAGGTATATACACAGACACAGTAGCTGTTATTTTCTAAAACATGTGTTTACTGAATAGTATAGTTTTGTTCACTTTAAAAGACAGAAGTTCGTGCAATATTACTTATATAAATGGGCATAAGCTTTATATAATATTACTAACTTCAGGTATGTTGATTCATTCTTCATTTACTTTAAGAAAAACTAAGATTCTTTGGATCTGATTTACATCCACAAACTATCAATGCAGTTCTATGAGCACCAGCTGTTTATTATCCCCTAATGTTTTAGCGTGTATATTATAGTAAAATTAGAAATAGCTACTTTAACAGATTTTAAAGTCTGCTGTGAATATAAATAACCAAAAACTATCATATGTATGCATGGTTACAAACACAAAAATTAGCTTTCTGAACTTAAAACAAAAGGTAGACATAAATTAACATGCTTAAAAACAAACTAAAAAAATACAATATAAGACAACATGAAATAGATATCGTTACAGCTAATTAGACTACTTCTTCACCTGTCTCTTTTTTTATTAAAAAGTTCCAACATACTTTACATATGCGGTTTTAAACGAGAGGTACACAATCTATTTGTACCTTGGGAGCCACAATTAAATTTGAGTGATGAATGGGAGCCACATTCAGCTCAAAAAGAGAGAAGGGAAATTTTAAATGTGAATAAAACATAAAATCATAAAATGGCAAACATCTACTGATTTGCCAATTTCAGTGTAATATTTTGCACTAGTACTATTCAAACTGGCACTGTCTGGTAGTTAGACTAAGATACAATTATGTCAAATGCTAGTATATAAGATCATAACTCAGGACTCTGATAGTGAGCCGACACAGAAGGGGGCACAAGCCACCAGTAGCTCCTGAGCAAATAGGGCAAATTATAACAATATTTCCTGTTAAAGGTTTCAGTGCATGTACTAGACTGACACAGTCAAAATGGTTGTATGATTGGTCTCATAGGTCCAACAAACCCAATAAAAGTGTTGTATTGTTAGGCCATGTTCACACGGCTTATTTCGCAACGGATTTGCAGCCGTATTTACGGCCGCAAATCCGTTTCAGAATTTCAGAACGTATTTACGATCGGCAATCCGATGTAAATACGTTCTGAAATAAGCCGTGTGAACATAGCCTTACATGCAAAGGCATTGCACATAATTGGCATACAATAGCTGAACAATACTATAACATGTTACAACTAAAATGTTGGTCTATCAAGCCTTATGCAACCCTTTTTATTGCTCAGATGCATTTATTGTGTATACATTTATATATTTTAGAGGGCCTTCAATTGATACGAAATCACAGCATTCTAATTAATTTAAGATGTACCTATCAAGTGGGCCCCTCATTTTTAGAGCAGGATATGATAGAGGAAGAAAAGCTGAGGTCTGTGATATAAAGGCTTATAGTTTCTGAGTAAAAAGCCAAAAAATACTTATAGGACTTCTAAACAAACAATAAAAGACTTGCTTATACCGCCCAGATAAAGTGATTGACAGCTTTCCATTTATAAGTGTGTGTGCACAGCAAACTGTAAATTACTGCTTGTGGGCAGGGCAAGCAGTGCTTCCACTTTCTCGCTTAGGATTTTGTTAGCTTTTTACTCAGAAATCCTGCTTAAAAATATTTAAATTTATATAACACAGTGCTCTGCTTTTCCCTTTCTTTTAAACATCCTGCTCTCAATGGGTGCTTTGGGATAATTTAATTAACTTTTGTCACTTTAAACTGATTGGAGAGCTGCAATCTTTTACTCTGTATCAAATTGAAAGTACTTTGTGAATAATCTTAACCAAAAACTCTAGGGAATTGTTCTCTTAGCACCAAATAAGTGTAGAGAGACTTTAAGGCTACACACTGCTCCCCAGAAAATAGAATACGAAGCTTTTCCTGGGAAGGGAAAAAGTGCTTTCAGTGTCCTTATTAAGTCTTTTTCCCCCTCAGTAAAATTTCCTCCACCCTTTTAAAGAACTTTGAAACAGGGCAAAAAATTTTTAAGATTTCCCAAACTTTTTTTTATTCTTTTATTTATTATGCTCATTATGGGCTCTAATGTAATTATTTACTTTTTACGGATGCTAGTCTTGTTGGTGGTTTTTTAAAACTTTATTTATACATTATTGTAGGGCATTTGGGAAAAGTTTGTAAAGATGCTTTTCCCTCCTCTACTACTGAAATAAAACTATAGAGAAGCCGGGCGCCTCGGCTTGTGCGCATATGAAAAGGGCCCTGGGGCTGTTGCTGCCAAAAGGGGCCCAAACTGCCCCCCACAACGCAGGGGGCCCATACTTCAAAATGCAGTTTTAAAGGGGTTTTATTTTTAACAACACCAAAAAAACACAAAAACATCAATAAAGTAACACCTTTAAATACTTTGAAGCCCATATGACCTTTTTTAATAAAAAAATTTAAGCCAAGCCGGAACACCAAATCATAAAAAACCCTTGTATCTCCATGGTTACCTACAACTAAAAACTGTGGTATGTAGTTTACTCCTAGTTACATGTAACTCTCATTCATTTTTTTCCTCACCCTTTTGGGCTGCCCAAAATCAAAACCCAGAGGGACAGAAAAAAAGGAGTAACATATACTTAAAAGGAATAAAACTACACGGGGCCCTTTAAACTGTAAGGGTATTTTCCACGACTTAAATTGCCACATATTTCAGCGCGCATTTCGCTTTAAAACGCGGAAAAAATTGCACCGCAATTGGGAAATTTTCATAGCCTCATATTGTATATGTGCCCAATAACCCGGGGGGAAGGGAACCCAAAAAAGGCATGTTCACACGGTTTAAAAAAGGGGGCCTTATTTCGGTCCGAAATTTTAAGCTCCAAAGTGCGCCAATTACGGGCCGAAAACGGCCCATTCATTAGGGAAATTTTCACATTTCCAAAGAGAACTAGGGGATTACGCTCCTCCCCCCCCCGGGCAAACCCGGGCCGGGGTTGGGGGGGATAATTGACAGGGGGAATTCCCTAGCGGCGTATCCCGCGCCCTGGCAATTCAAGTCTTTTGGGCCGGCAAAGGGCCCGGGCCCCCGCCAGCCCCCCGCTCCCGCCCCGCCCCCAAACACACGGCTAATTTCGGGGGGTAATTACGCCCTGCAAATACACCGTTTTGAAAAATACCCCAACAGTGAAGACAAAAGGTCTAAACAAAGCCCTTTTAAAAACAAAGCAATAGGATATTTTTTTATTTTGGGTTTCCCTTTAATTTTTGAAACATTTTTGAAAAAAAAAAAAAAAGGTTACATTTCCCCCTTAATGTGTTTCCCTTGCTCTATCTACTTTTAAAAATTTGGGGCCCTTTTTCAAAATTTGAAATTTCATTCAAAGGGCAGTGTGGATCTTTTTCATTCCCCAAACTGCATATTTTCTGCCCATAACCCAAAACCCCCCAAAATATCTTCATGGAAAAAACTGCACTGTAGGGTTTTTTTTTTCAAAAAAAATTTTAATTTTGAACCCTATCAGATTTGACAAAGGGGGAAATTTGATCTAACACCAAACCAAAAAACCCCCCACATATTTTAAAGGGGGGTTTTTCACAAAGGCAGTCATGCCCGGTTTTCCCGCTTCAGCCCTTTTAGTGTTTCAAAAAATTGGCGTGTATTATTTGTTTGAATAGCATATCATGTGACACAGCAGGTTTGACATCACCATGCCTTTCCCCATAATGTGCTCACTTTAGTCAAACAAAGGTCTGCCTATGAAAATAGCTGTAACTACTATGTAGCTGAGTGGTTAGCACTTCTTCCTTTCAGAAATGTGGTCCTAGTTTCAAATCCCTGTAGGAACCAAACAGGTGGATTTTTTTTTTTTTTTATCAATGCACATACCTGACTGAGGTTTCTTTTTAAAAAATGTTTCACAGTTTTTACTAATTAATAAGGGGTAAAAGAGGAAAAAGAGTAAATACAGTACCTGGAGTTTTCTCAAAATTTTAATGTTTTGATTTAAAAAAAACAGGGAATAACCCCAAAAGATAAAACCTTAAAAAGGAGGTTTAAAGTCTGAGCCGGGAAAGGCCCGGACTTTAGGGGCCTTAACATTTACTGTATTTGTCTACATTTTGTACCTCAGGTTTCACATCAGATCCAAACCATTCAATAGTTTTTTGGGCCCTTTACATAATTGGGCTGGGGCTGGGTATAACAGTCCCCCCTCACCTCTAACCCCTATGGGCCCCTTAGCACCTAGTGAACAACTTCCCCATTTGGCCAAAAAAAGGCAAACAAAACTTGCAAAAAATTTTTTAATATATATATATAAAATATATAAATAAAATAAATATATTATATAAATTAAAAAATATAATAAATATATAAAAATTATGTATAAATTTTATATATAACCACACACATACACACTCTTTTATGGGAAAAAAACACCTACACACATATGTAAAATCCAAGCTAAGCCAACTTAAGTGCACTGTAGGTATCCATTCCCGATTCACAGTATAGTACAGCTGACACACAGGCACACAATATCAAGTTGGCAGTGTCTGTGCTGTTTAATTAAAAGGAGAGGAATAATCACATGACAACACAGCATTTGCAGCGTGCTTTCTTATCTGTACCTGTTATTGGCTCTGTGACTAGACTCTCCTCTTTTCCATCAGGAGAGGAGGGCTCTGTGGTCTCGGAGAGCAGCTTGCCGGAGACCAGTTCTGCAGCATTGCCATCCATGGTGGAGACATCAGTAACTGTTTTCTCCCGCAATGACTTCTCATCATCTTCATCAATGAGAACAAGCTCAGCTTTGATGGTGTCATCATAGCCAAACACCTTTTTAGTCTCTTTCTCATCATCAATATTCTGGTAACCCATGAAGATCATAGTCACTGGTTGTTCTAATGTGGCACCGGCCACACTACTTCCACTACTTCTTACTTGTTGCTGTCCAAGTTTTAAAGGAAGCCCTTTAGTTGACTTGTGCACCATTTGTAATTTTGCTTCCTTAAAATGCAATTGCTCCGTCCGGTTACAAGGGGTTCCTTCAGTGATTAGAGTTTTCTCAGGTAAAGTGCTTTGCCCTGCTACTATGTTTGATTGTGCAGATTTATGTATAAGTTCATCTACATCCCTTGTACTTAAGTTATGGATGCCATTTTCTACCACGGCACCTGAATGGTGGATCTCATACACTACTTTGTTACCATCATCATAGACCTTTACTCCTCTCTGTTGAACCACCTCTGGGTCAATTGCAGCTGTAGAGAGAATCTTGGTCTCTCCTGTCTTTCTGTCTTTCTCCACATTTATCTCCATGGCGTACAATGCTTAAACAGAAACAAGAGAGGAGGTGTATGTTACAACACATAAAGCAAGTGGATGGTTAATTGGCAAACAAACATTGTAATGTGTGTACACTAATACTACAACATCATTACATAAAAAGCACAGTGTGTTAAAAGTTGCTTAAAAAAAAAAAGAATTTTGTGTACCAATTAAACTTGAAGCACAATCAACAGAGCATTGATAAAAAAGACATGCTCAAAGTGAATTGTTACAGTTAGGAGTTCAAATGAGAAGCAAGTGTATTCCCACACCTGTAACATCTGTAATTTTTGCATACTTTTGCGCTTAGTGCGATTGTGTTCATACTGTAACACCATAGTCATACCTGGTCATGACCCATAAGATAAAAGTTGATTTATATAGCCTTGTCACCCCTTCAGTGAAGAAACCAAGGCAAAAACCCTCGACCCCTCCCAGGGTTTTCACCTTACATGTATTAGATTTCAGAGCAGTTTTGTATGCAAATGGGCCCTATTCATGGGAACTAATCTGCATCCTGTCTATTTGTTGCGGTCTCTATATGGAAACCAAAAATAGTTAGTAATATTTTACTTTTTTTTTTTCCAAAATGAATTTTCAGTTTCCCCCTTAAGATGTAGAACATTTGTTTCCAAATAGAGTAATAGGATTTAATTTTAGAAATTGGAGTGTCATTAAAAACCTCCCAAAAACGCAAAACAAGCCGGGGTTTGCTAGTCTTTTTTCAACCTATAGAATTCTATATTTCAAGTTACTTTTAATCAGTACATTGGAATTTCTTTAGTTGCATCTCTTAAAGGGGTTGTCTCATTTCTAAGTTTCATAGATGCTGAATGAAATAAAACTGCTTTCTCTGTCATTCCCGTCAAAGCGGGCTGTAATTGCTATGAGCTCTGTGTATTCAAGCTTTTTCTGTTTATTTGTCAGATTTAAAAAATTATCTTCTCTGAGGTCCAAAGAAGCTTCTGAGCTAATGTAAATCCGCGCTGTGTAGACCACATAGAGTTATTACAGTCTTCTGTCTGAAAGATCAGATAATATACAAGCTCTCACTGCTGGCCATGACATGTGTGATGATGTCACTCCCTGCTATCAATAAAAAACAGCAGGGGGGAAGGAGTCCCCGGTCGGTCATTGGGAAACAGAAAGCCCCCAGAAGGGGTAAAAACACTTGAAGTTCCCTTTTCAAAAAAAGATGAATAAAGCAATTATTTTGGAAAATCTCTTCATTTATGTTCCCTACATTTTGAAATTTTCTTTTTTAGTGAAAACTCCAAATTTAAAAAATATGCTGTGTAACACTAAAGGGTATGTTACACGGAAGTTAAAAACCCTCCAAAACCAAAGGCTTTTAAATTTTTTTTGGCACTGTTGTCCGCTAAAAACCACGGTCGGTTTCCGGATTCCCCCAGCAAAGTAGGGGGAAACCTGGCAATCTGCATAAAACTAAAGATTTGAAAATCCCTCAGAATCTGGGGTTTTTTAAAATTGACCGGAAAAAACCCCGTGCGTGGGGGGGCCCCAAAGTACGGTTTTTTCATAAGGTTTTTTACACAGCACGGGCACTGGGTATTTTTGGGTTTTTTTGGTGGATTCTAAATACTAAGGTAGACGTGTATGATCGGGTTTTTCACCCTTTTCTGGCGTAAAATTGACCAAACTAAAGCCGGCTAGGGATGTCTAATGCCCCAAACCAAATGTGTTAGGGCATTGTTGTAAGATTTTGAAACTTTCAAAATGGGGCCAAACAGGAGGGGGTGTTTTTGGGGAGTGTCGCACCAAAAACCTGTTTTAAAAGCCCACATATATAAAAGTGGTTCGGCAAAACTAGGAACTTTTACAGCTCGGACGGGAAACCCCTTTTTAAAATGTGGTCTCCCTGATTTAAGAGTCAAAGTGGAGCTAGATTTTTTTGGTTTTGGGGAAAAAAAATGTCCAATATTTCTCAACTTACACAGAAACCAATAATAAAAAGAAATTTTAATGAAAAATCATTAAACTATATAAAAAATAAAAAAACCCTAAATTTTTTAAATTTAAAAAAAAAATTTTATCAAAAAAATGAATAAAAAAAATAATAATATCCCAAAAATAAAAAAAATTTCCCCTAAAAATTTTGGTATTTAAAATTAAAAGAATCAAAAAGTAATTTTACATTAATAAACAATTTAATTATGTTGTTCAGTTTTTTAAAATTTTTTTAATTTTTTACTACATTAAATTTAAAAATTTTTTTTTTGCTGCGCTAAACCTTTATTTTTAACTTACAGCAAGAGCCAACCCCACCAAGCCCTAGGGGCCTGTGGCCCCACCAACCCAAGATCCTCCCAAATATTTTCCATTCTAATAAACTATTTTTTTTTTCCGCTTATCTTTTTACCCTTTTTTATACATTTTGGCGAAATTACTTATGCCCTTAGTTCTATAATCGAAAAAACACACGTGGGGCGCAATGAACTTTAGACACCATTTAAAAGCACAAAAAAAACCACTTTAAATACATTGGGTGCTTTATACACTAAAATAGATAAAAAAATTTAACTTCGCCAAAAGAAAAAAATTTACAGATGAGAAAAATTACGGGTTTTTTTAAAATTCCCTCAATTTTTTTCCCTCTTTTTGGAGAGTCTAAAGCCCCCTTTTGGGTGTTTACTTATAAAAATGGGTATACGGGTTGTTTAGGACCCTAAAGGGGGGTTTTCCCCTTTTGGCGGGTTTTCACAAACCCTGCTTTTGCAAGCCTGCTTCACGTTGTAGGGGCAAGGGCTGAATTTAAAGCTTTTGGCCCCAGCTCTTTTTTCCCCTAGTTTGTGCCTGTTAGGGGAAACCCTTGTTAATAGAAGGGTTTTTTGAAAAAAAGAAGAAAAACACTGTTTTTAAGCAGGATTTTTGGGGAAATTAAATGTCAATTAACATAGCTTAATTTGTTATGAGAGATAGCTCTTTAAAGGGGGCATGCAGGAGTATTAATATTGCCACTAAAAATATTAGATAAAGGCAGCAAAATAAGACTCAGCCTATTTCTATATGTTATAGTACAGTTTAGTGAGAAAAACCACAAAACAAACAGTGTGATTCTTTTACTTTGGACACTTTTCATCTGTGTTTTTTACCCCAGGAAAAACAGGGCCCCCATTAAGCTGTGTCATTTTTTTTTGGTGTACTTTGCGGCAAAAAACTGTTGATGCCCTATTCTCTAAAAAAATTTGAATTTTGATAAACAAAACTAGGAAAATTAAAAAGGGCCAAGCAAAAACCCCTTTGGAAAATTGGCCTAAAGTAGGCCATAAAAATATGTTTTTTAATTTTAATATGTATGCCCTGGATTTTTGACAGATTCTTTTCATTCATGCATATACCCCTCTTTTAATGCCCCTTTAAAAACTGGGGTGGGGGCGCCTCTTTTCTAACATGTCTCCCCATTGTCACTCAGCAGCTATGTGCTGTGCAGCCCTGACAGTACAAGGCTATGGAGCTCTCTCTGTTAAAGTAAAAAAAAGATAAAAGAAACAAAAAAAGAAATTTTTTGGGTTCCGGGGCCACTGCTGCTGAGAGCAGATTTTAGGAAACCATTTGAAAAGGGCAGGAGAAAAACTGTTTGTATCTATAAAATTTAAGAAAATTTCCCAAAACGGGAATTTATTTGGCGAAAAGATTTTTTTTTCCCAAATCAATGAGTTGGGAATCCCCTTTTTTAGGAAAACCAAATACGGGTGACGTTATTAATAGGGGAACAGATTTTGATGTGAAATACCCGCTTTAAATTTAATGGGGTTTTACTACTAAAAAAATTTAAAGGTTTGGCTTTAAACTTTTTTTTTAATTTTAAATCCCAGATTTTTTATTTGTCAGAACACTTTTTTAAATTAAACCCCATTGCCCCAAAAAAAAGGAAACCAGGGGGGAAGATTTAGGAAAATAGGGTTTTTACTGGTTTCTTTCCCTACAATATTCATACTCGAAAGAAATAAAAGCTTTTACAGAAAAATAGGAAAACAAACCGTTCTTTAGCACAATTTTACATCCCCAAAGTAATTTTTGGGATTCTAGGGGCCCAATTTCAAAAAAAAATTTCCAAAATTTTCTAAAGCAGAAATTTTATTTAAAACACAGGTTTAAAAATTTCCCCATTTTGTTAAGACTGACGGGGTTTTAATTTGAACCCTGAAAAAGTAGAACCCTTTATTTTCCCGTAATTCCCGCAGGGGTTTTAATAAAATTTTTATTTACCCTTTCTTCAATGTATAATTTTTAAAAAAAAAAGTAAGTTTTCTTGTGTTTTTAATTCTGGTCAAGGGAATTCTGGAAACCCCCCCTCCCAATGTCCCGATCATTCTCCAAAAAAATATTCATGTCAATTAAACCCTATTCAACTACAAAGTTTTCAGTTGAGCTTTCAATTTTTTGGGGGATTTTTTTTTATGAAGTTATGTTTACCCTTTTCTTATTTTGGGCTGGCAAAAATTTTATTTTAAATGGGCAATAAATATTGTTTTACTTAAACCTTTTAAAGGGAATGCAGGTTTTTGGGCCCGCCCATTGTGTTATATAATTTTCCCCAAAATTTTTTTTTTTCTTTTTCATTCATACTTTTTGGGGCTGCAATCACTGAAAAAAGTTATGGTTTAAAATTTTTTCCCGTCTTTATAATGAAGAAACATCAAAAGAAATAAAAAGAAAGGGCCCTTTTGAGGGTTTGGGAATCATAGGCCATGTTTCCAAACTTAAAAATGGGTTTTAATCAAATTTTTTCTAATCTCATGACGGATGTCCACCTTTGTTTTTTTTGTCGGGGATGAAAAACAGACTTTGATTTGAAACAAAGGAGTTGTAATGGAAAAAAAGCATAAATGAGAGTAGATTATATTTCAGTCTTCATTCAAAATTTACCAAAAGACTTCATTCAGTACACTAACATAATGCATCCTTGTGTTTAGGATCTTTACAAAAGCATATTCAAAAATAAAAGACAAAGATGAAAAAGGGTTTGCATACATTGTCGGGAGAAAAGCCAAAATTTTTTGAAAAAGAGAAAACCAAAGTGAAATTAGGAATTTCAGGTCAGCGATTGAAAACCGGGGGGGGTTACAGGAAATAAAAAAAAGAATGATTTCATGAATGGGCAATAAAGCAAAGGCACTTTATTATTTAAAATTTGAAAAAAACGGAAAGAAATATTTTGAGTCACCGCACTCAAAATGAAATGCGTTTGCATTTTGTCCACTTCTAAATTTACTATCTTTTTTCTAAAACCATTTTCGCAGATAATTCTGCCCAAAAATTAGTTATAAAAAGGTGGAAATACATTTTCGTAAATATAAACTTAGTGAATAAAAAAAGAAACAACTCACCAAGGAATGCACAGTTTTTGATATTAAAATTTTTAAAGTGAAAAAAAAGTAAAAATAACTACTGATATTTTGAATATTGCCCCTTTTACACTTGATTACTTTATACTTATTAATATGAGGCACAAACTCAAACCTTTCAGATGCTTTCCCCCAATGCTCCTTCCATAGGAAGCCACCCCAGCAGGGGGGTCGCCCCAAATAAAAGGACTTCTTTAAATTATTTAGCACCTAGAGGCTAAGTACACAGGGCTCACAGACCTGGACAACAAAGGGTAGGGACGCCGGGCACCAAAATTTCATAAGGTTTATGGGAACCTTGCATCAAGGTCACCCCTTTTTTATTTTAAATAGAAATTCCCCCACGAAGCTGTCACCCCGGTTTTGGGCTTCCCGAAGCGAGAAAAACCCCAGGCGACGTGAATGACACAGAGATCAGTTTTTGTACCCGGGCCGGAGTTTTGGCCATCCGGTTCTGATGGGCCCCTGGCTCCGGGAGACCCGTTTTGGGTCCAAAGACAAAAAAAAAATTTTAGACTCCGTTTTACATATTTTGATCAAAAAAATGTTTAGCTGCCCACACTTCAACGTGACTCAAAATCGGGCATCCTATCTTATCTTTTCCTTCAATCGGCCCAAACAGGGCCCCCCGCTGGGCAACCACCCCCATTATTTAAAAGAAAAATTAAAAAACACCCCAAACCCCAAATGCCCCTCTTATGACAGCCTGTGAGATGGGGAGGGACAAAACCCAAAAAGGGAAACCCCCTTCCTTTTCCCTTGGTTAAAATCAATGTACCCAATCTTTGCACATGAGGCTATTGTAATTTTAAATACAGTCATCTTATCTTCTTACATAAATACATAAATTTTACTTTCAAATATTTTGACTCTTAGTTTGCGATTTTTCCTGTAACTGCATATTTCGTTTTGCTCCTAAAAATCAAAATGTTAATTTTTATTTTTTTGTTAGTATTTGGGGAAAACCCCCTTTTGGTTTTTTAATACTGCCGAACCCCCCTGGGGTCTGGGTCAGATTCAAGCATATCTTGACCAAAAACTGTCCCCGGTCTCTTCCCAATTCCCACTGTTGGTCAGATGGCTTGGATACAAGTACAGCG